>SJYC01067359.1:105000-168032 GCA_006408675.1 Madoqua kirkii
CTTCTCCCTGGAAGCCTTTTATTTGGTGCTAACCGTGTGCTCAGTGATACATAACGACAGTTTGCAGTGGTGGGGATGGAAGAGGCAGCCCCTCTGCAGGACTGTAACCTAGAGCTGGTAGATGCGTGAACATCCTGGTAACTTAAATTTTCCTTTTTTGTTTCTCCATTTCACTTAATGATTTTCTATGTATTGTTGCAGACATCTCAACAGTGAGCATGCGCTGGACGATAGAAGTACAGCCCAATGTAGAGTACAAATGCAGGTTGTACAGCAGTTAGAGCTACAGGTAAAAACCACATTTATTTTTGATATTACCTCAGTATTCCTCCACTTCCAAATTTCTGTAGTGTTCTGTAATGAGTTCCTGTGTACTCATTATTGAATGGAAGGTTCAAAATCTGATGTTGTCCTTTCTTTCCTTTGATCTTCTTTCATGTTACTGTATTTCATTTATTTTCCTCTTCGGCAAGGTTCAGCTTCAGTTCCTTCTTGGACACTGCTGCTCAGACATCTCACAGTTCTGTGCATCTCTGTGTATGCCGCCAAGCCTCAGCCACTGCTTTTTAGCTTTTCCATCTCTCTCTCACTTGACCTCCCTTCTCTCTTTTCCTTTTTAAGTTTACTGGTTATCTGTTGTTGGTCTGAGCCCCCCTGTTGCTAATATTATTAACCCGAAGTTAGGAAGACAAGCTGGGGAGAGATGTGGGGAGTGAATGAATGGAGAGCGAGTGCGAGAGAACACGAGTGTGGGCAACACGGGGCAAGCCAGTGCACATGTTTTCCAAAGCCTGTTTTCCAGAGTTAACATAGGAAGTATATGTGGGTTTATGCATCATTTTTCATTGTCCTCCTTTGCTCTCCATCACTGAGAACAACTGAGAGTTCACTATACATTTTAAATATGTACACACACACACACACACACACACACACACACACACACACATATAAACGTACATTTAGGTACATACGATATATATCATGTGCATACCATTTATATAGAGAATTCGAGAGGATCATGTGTTTGGAAATCCACTGGGCCATGTAGAACATATTTTATGCCTACAGAAAATTAACTTGTGCAGATTTTCCTGTGGATCACATTTGGTTGGGGTGCATTTTAAATGTGAGTTCTACTTCCTGATGTAACTTGTTGATGAAGCACCATGTTTTAGCAATCATTCCCTCCTTGGTATAATTAATAGAAAATCAGTTTCTAAAAGTAAAAATTGGGTCAGAAATGGATATTATTAAAATGTACAATTGCACAAGGCTGACCCTACAAACCCCATTTATGCAACCGAGTTCCAAAATGCTTTTGAGTGCTGGTGACTCACTGTGGCTTCTTCCTCTGGCTGGTTTAGTGTAGGCAAGAGGTTAGCCGACTCGGGGAAATTAAAACAATGTTGTACATTATATTGTTACCAGCCATTGAAAAGCCTATTTTGTATGCAAGACAGCAATGCTGAGATATATGAAGAGCCCTGGGCTAAGTACAGTAGATAATTACATCTGGAATTTTACTGAGTTAAGTCATTTATGGCTTCAAATAGTTGCAGAGAAAAATCAGCCAAAACACACTTAAACTTTTTGTTGTGACTTTCCAGGATAGAAAGGATTTTTTTTTTAATTAGGTATGATGGATCACTTATTTTTTATTTTTATTTTTTAGCCAGAATGGGTCGAAAGTTATTTTAAGTATTTTTGCATTCAGACTATAGATATGAACATACTAGGACAGTGGGGTATTTATCCAGGCAAAGGGCATATTGTAAACTACCCCCCCCCAAATTCTTATATAAGTCTTTGGAAACATTTAAATTCAACATGCTTACTGAGAAGGGAAGAAGGAGTGTGTTTATCTCACTCCCAGAGTTCACTTGTGATTAGAGCATGGAAAGCCCCTGAAGGACTGGATTGAATAGGACCAGCTCTGTGGCTGTTGCTTCCTGAGCTTGCATGTTTCAGTGGTGGTGGTGTTTTTATAAAGTGGTCCAGATTCTTGCATTCATGGATTTAATTGATGAAATTCTTAGTGATCAGCTAGAATAAATTGTTGAACAGAACTGTCATGGTTCGCCTAAGTTGGCATTCCAGACTGCAGATTTTGAGTGCAAGGCCATGATTAACTAACCTTTTATTCATTATCCCTCATTATCCAAAAGCAGCAGTTGGGAGAAGGAAAGGAATTAGACGATCAGTAAGTTGGATGGTTATCTCCCAGCACTGTTAATGTTTTGTTTTGGTGAACGTGGCCTGGCAGTGTGGTACAGACCTATATGATGGTTCTTAGATTGTTTGCGGATTTCATTTATTCATAGATGTCCCTTCATCCTCCAGTCCCACCTCAAACCCAAGACAGGTGTTTCAACTTTCAATAAGAATCAGAGATGCTCATCTGTCTAGAAGTTACTATGTGGTAGTTATCTGTGATATTCCTTATGATATTTTTTTTGAACAACTTTGCTTTAATGGAAGATGGCAGGGCTGGTTCGGAACAGTTCCAAGCTTCTGAGGATTGCTAGAAGAATGACAGAGAACTGCAGCCCCTGGGCCACATCTGATGAGCTAAGACAGGTTTTTGCATTTTGAATAGTTGGGGTGAGGGAGGTAAGATTCACAAGAAGAATGCACTATATGAAATTCAGATTTCAGCATCCATGTGTAAGGTTGTACTGGAACATGGCCATGCCCTTTGATTACGCATCATGTGTGGCTGCTTTTGCTGTACAACAGAAAAGTTGAGTGATCGCAACAGAATCCCTATGGCCTAAAAGCTGAAAATCCCTAAAGCTGATAATGTTTACTACCTGGCTGGTCCTTGGAGCAAAAGTTTCCTAAGCAGTCCTTAGTCTAGGGAATCAAAAAAAAATTGGCATCACATTCTTAGCAACTTGTTCTCAGAGGTTCCCGGCTTCCTCAGGGCCAGCTCACCCCTTTTGCTTCATTCTTCTTCTCCTTGGTGTGTAAAACCGGGGTTACCATATTGGTCAGGTCCTCCAGAGGGCAGCTTCCCAGACCAGTCCTTGCTGCTATTGGTGGTCATGGAGAGCTAACTGAGGGGTATTCATCCATCCATCCATCCATTCATCTACTTATGCATCTAGCAGACATCACCCTGAGCCTATACCGTGGAAGAACCTTGTTGGAGCCACCAAGGAGTAAAAGAATGAGTGAGACAGATGAGGCTGCCCTCCTGGTTCCTACATTCTAGAGAAAAAAAAAATAGATTGTAAGTAAGTCTCCAGTGGCACTGTTCATTCGCTGGGAAGTGCTTGCTCTCAGTAATGCATTTTTGAAAACTCCAGAAACATACTCAGAAGACTTCAGTGGAAGATTAGGGTCATACCCAAACAGTGATTATTTAATCTAATGAAAAGAAAACGTCAGCAGTTTTTAGTACTGAAGGAATCCATGCCCAACGCCCTTATCAACGATTTGGATTGCAGAGAGTTTGGTGCAGAGGACAGTTAGACTCACAGCCTAACAGTTAGACTCAGTTGAGGTTTCCTGCTTCTCTGATTTGTATTTCCGTGTGTGTGCTACCCCGTTTGCCATTTCATGCACCATGTCTGGAAATGTACTTTGTAACTGGCTAATGTCGTTGTGTCCATAGAGTCTGAGGTACTGGGAAGCTGAAAATCCCTAAAGCTGCACATACTCTGTGCAGCAGCAAGAATATGTGAAGAGGTGCTCTTGTGTCTCAGCAACCTTTCTGTCTGCTTCCCATTGACATTGGCCCCCCTACACACACCCCCTCTGCTCAGCATGATGTATCTGGTCTTGTAGAGGGGTGCTCTGCACATGACTGACCCAAAAGGGCTACTTCTGTTTCCCCTAAAGCATTTCCTGGTCCAGGAAATACCTGAATTTCCACGTTATCTCAAAGTCTATTACACAATTACCATGTATTAACTTGACTTTGAAAACTATTTGCACCTCTGAGCACGACAGGAAAGAGCAATCAAGAGCTGAGCATATTCCCAAAGGGCAGTCACTCAGAGGAGGAGGGAGACAGCCCCCCACCGCCCAGATTCTCTCAGCCGAGCAGTACTGAGGCCTCTGGCGTTTACTCTGGGGGCAAGGTCACTCGTGCGCCCCCATTGTAAAAACAAACCCAATAAGCTCAAATTGGATCGTAGAGTAGAGATCACCAGAGGTTCATTATGTCTACCCTGGAGAATCACTGTGAAAGGATTGCACTGGAGAACTGGGGAGGGCAGCGTCAGCCCCAGATGTGACCAAAAGCAGGGAAACCCCTGGAGTGCTGTCCCGTGTAGCTTGCCAGACCCCAAATCTAAACCCCAGAAACTTCAGCTCTGACCCTAAATAGGAGGTCCTGGTGTTTCTTACCTATAGTCAAACCTCCATAAAAGGTTCCGACTCAGGGGATGGAGGCGGGACTGGTTTCCCTTCCTGGTGTTATCTGCATTTGAGCCAAATGGAGAAGCTTTTCAGATTCTCATGGCAGAGTTCAAGCCACCAGGCAGAAATCAGGATGTTGGCTTGCTGCTGCTTTATGGAGTCTAATTTAGACCTATCTATGCAGCACTGTGGGTGAGAGGCATCTGTCTTGTGTGTGTTTTTATTGGAATATATCAAAATATATAATGCACATTCTCTTAGCAGTGGACTATTCACATAGAACTTGTTGACGGTGAAATGATGGTTAATTCAGTTCTGGTTTCACTGAGGGAAGAGGGTGTCGAAAAGACATCTTAGTGGGCATTCAAACTCTTTTTGATATTTCTGACTTCATTTCATTATTACAAAGGCATTTGTAATTTGTTGACATTTATCAATGGACTGGATGGGGATTAACCCCAGCTGTTACCAGGAAGCCAAGAAATTACGTGAGGTCCTACCCTGGATACTTAGGCGCCTAGCATGAAGACAGATGGACACCATAGAAATCATTTGGATCGAGGACAGGGAATGTCCTTTTTGAGGTCAGGGAATGTATTTTAAGAGTGCATCTGTTAGATGTTCTCTGTTGACAGATTTTTCTTGACAATAGGCAGTCATGGAAATGAGTTAGGACTGGAGGAGGAAAAATCCCCACAATCAGTATGTGTGGTCTTCTGTGGGTCATGAAATGTCCAGCTCCCAGGTGGGAACATGGTGAGCGTCGGGTTGCCCACCCCCAGGACCACAGCCAGGGCTGTACAGGAAGCACCCAAAGGTTGCTTCTGAGAGTTGAGCACCTCCTGTCCCCTGGACTTAAATCCATACTCATCGCATTATCTGGGTTCATTCGCCCGGGAGGGAGATGCTCGTGAGCTCTCTCAGTCGTTTAGTTGGCGATGTGATCACACAAAAGATATCTCAGTGGCCGGGTCAGAATTCCATTTTGGGAAAAGGGAAGGGCATCCGATTTAACAGACAACAGGGAAAAAAGAAGTCTGCGGATGGGCTTAATCTGTCTTAGAAAGCTGAGACATTCATGGTACCAATACAGTTTTCTGGACATATTTATTCAATTTAATTCTGCTTTGTGACCATGTAACCTTGCGCAGTCATTAGCTCATCCTCTTTGGTGTATAAAGACAGGCTTGGAAAGAAAGTAAAAAGAAGCCTTGAAGGTTTAGCCTGTTCATCATGTCCCAGACTCCGCATGTGTCAGGGGCAGCGCCCAGGACAGGTTTCCTACAATCCCTTAGCCCCAAGACCCTTTAAAGTGAATATTGAAAGCAATCAAGGAGCACAGGAGCCACCCAGCTGATGGGGAAGATCTGCTTGGCCCTGGCAGGGGTGGGGGTGGAGGGTGTGGACCTGTTATCCACAACTCATTTGATCCCATTCAGTCACTGTTTACAAGGCACCTAGTGTATTCCAAGCCCTGGATATAGATAGGTAAGGCGGTTTCTTTCTTCCTATAATGTGGAGAGGGCAAGACTACGAGGTCTGTAACTGCCCTCAAGGCAGAGTTTGAGGTGGGGGGAGTCGCTGTGGAGGGGTCAGTAGAAGAGCCTGGCAAGGACATTCCAGGTCACAGGAGCCACTTGAGGGATGTGCCTAGGTTATGGGGTGAGGGAGACTGCAAGTGGAGAGATACTGGGTTCTTTTTAAAATTAATCTCTCTATTCAGCAGGATGTGATGGTGACCAGCCACTGCAGTTTGCTTTCCTGGGACTTGGGGGTTCCTGAGACTTGGGATCTTCTGTTTCAGAACGGGGAGAGCCCTGAGCAAACTGGGATGAGTTGGTTACCCTCATGATCTGTTTGAATCTGTTGGCTGTAGAAAATATCTAGTATGCCTATGTTCTGCTTGTTGCATTAAGGAGCTTGAAAACCATTTGAAAGAATGTTTATCAAGCCCCTACTCTATAGCCAAGACACTGTGATAGTGAATTTACCCTCAGGTTCATTGAATCCCCACAGCCCCCAATTCAAAACCCTGTTTCTTTCACCCCAGGAGTCATGTTTCAAAGGGAGAGTCTAACATTTGGAAGTCAGTATGTGTCTCACACTTAATGAGCATGTTTAATGTAATATTTCTTCTTACCGTTTGAGAAGATGTTTCTAAGTGGATGGTGATCATCCTCTGAGAGTCAGAATAGTGCCCTCCGGGCCCCCAAAGATGACGAAACTGAGGTGTAGAAGATCTGACTAACTTGTTCCAAAGATGGCAGGCCGCCACCTTTGGAATCTGTCTTCCTTTCTTGCTCAGTGCTGTTGGATGGCTTTTTACCCGGGGTCATCAAGGCTTTGTTAGACAGGAGAACATTTTTCTCTACCCTGTTAAGTTCTTCTGCCTGTTCTAAGAATTCAGTTGACAGGAGAGAGATAAGAGGAGAAAATCAAGCAAAAGTTTAGCAAGATGTTATACATGGGAGAGACCCAGGAAAACTGAGTCATCTATCAGAATGGTCCAAACCCTCGTCGCAGTGAATACCATCTTCAGCTAAAGACAAAAGGGGGTGTTGGGAGTAGGGCTTTGGGACTTCAAAGGGGAGAAAGGCAGTTCACAGGGGGATGGAAAAGTCAGTAAATACATGTTGTGTGGCCACAGGGAGACAGTGGGGCGCAGAGTGGACTCTGATCTCAGGGCCCTGCAGAGTTCCCCACCCCCACCTCCTGGCCTGTACTCTGTGCGGATCCACGAGTGCCAGCTCTGCTCTGACCGGCCCTTGCAACTCTTTTAGAGAAAGGAAGGTCAGAGATTCTGAGTCTTTGGGGCCATGATTCTTTTAAGCTCAAAATAATAATCTGCATGCCAGAGAGACATTTTGAAGTCGCAAGTTTTAACTGCGCTCCACCCCGCCAGGTTCTCTGCACACACGCAGGCCTTGCAGATCAAGCAAGGGTTTGGAAACATGGCCCGTGGGGCCGTACTCTCTGCCTTAATAAGGAGCTTTCTCCCGAGAAGTTCATGGTAGACGGGGCCTGGGCTGGAGCTCGGTGATGCTGGGCCCACTCGGAAGGCTTCCAAATCCATCCACCCCAGGAACTGTGAGCTCTAGGAAAATGTCAGCAGAAAGGGCAGTGCACAGGCCGCAACAGCGGAGGGAGACAGGCAGCCTCACACAGGGGCGTCACTGAGGGGCCTCATGTGATCCCCCGCCGTCAGCGGGGCTGTTTGCGATCACGCCGGGACGTCGGCCAGTGTTACGTGTCTCCGATGCCCTTTGGGCCTTTCTAACCCCCTTCGGAGCGGTGCTCGGGCCAGCGCCTCACCACCGGGCCTCCCCAGCCTCCTGACTCTGAACAAGCTCAAGGCTGGTGGGAACAGAGAGAAGAACATCAGAGCTTCGTGGCGCCCCTGCTCTGACAGGGGCCGAGGAAAAGGAGGGAGGGTCTCTGCGTGTCCCCTTCCTCGTCCCCCCTTGGAAAACCAAGACGATTCTTTTTCATAATTTAAAATCCTGCTTTGCTCTGGGAGCATTAGAATTCCTAGACTATGACAGAGTATCCGAGTGCGTCTGCTTGAAATGTCAAGAGAGTCTTTAATAATAACACGTGAGGAATGTTAAGATGGTGACAGAATACAATAAAAGTTGGGAAATTCTTCAATTGGGGTGAAATGAGCCGTAGGTTGCCTGCCCGCTGAGAGCCCCAGTTGGCCTTCAAGGCCGAGTTGTGAAGGTCTGTGAATGACCACCGCTCGATGGAGTGGCTTGGAGATAGCTATTTGGTAAATACTCAGTTTGGTAGAAGAATTTAATTGCTCCTCCTTCCAGTTGCTGCCCTCCCCTCCACCCCCCCCCTTTTTTTTTTTTACTTACTTTCCTCTTTTTGATAGTATGCTCTTGAGAGACGAGGTAACAAGATCTATTCTGCCTCTGTCAGTTTGTTGGGACTGTCAGTGTGTACGCAGCGCCTGAGGGTATGGAGCCCGTTCCACTAAGGCACACTCAGTTCATAGAAAAGAGTGGTGTCTCCCCAACGTACTTCGGTAAACGTGGACCCTGGGTGTCCTTATTAGAAGCATTTACTCCTGTGTCCCTCCCCTGGAGAACTGAACAAGGTTAGGTCAGATCCCATTCGCTGAAACCGGGGACCTCAGTCGGCTAATCTAGGTTTGCTTCTTTGTAACCTATGTGTGGCTAACAGTGTGCATCCGTGTGTGTGCACACAAACACACACCCCAGGTTCTGCCTGCGTAGGTCAGGGTAGGAGACGGGAGGCAAAGATCTGAGTTCCCAGGTGGTGTCCCAGGCGATGCCAGGGGTCACCCATTTGGGAAAGTCACACCAGGCCATCTGGGTTCTGGTCTTACTGTTGTCCCTTCCTAGCTCCGCAGCCTCAGATTACGTTCTCCCCATGAACCCCAGTTTCCCCCCAACTGTGAAACACGGCCTGAGAGCCAGGGGCCTTGGAGCAGCCTCAGCGCCTGTGGAATGGACCGAGTGGCTCGGCCCCTTCCTCTCTCCATCCTCTGTAGTTCTAGTGTTTTTTCTGTCTCCCAGATCCTTCGCTTATTTCAGAAGAATTCTTTCCTCATGAGTGAGAACCACCAAATTGGGCTTAAAATGATTAGTCCTCCTGAAAGTGTAGAATATGATTGTGTTCAATGAACTTCAGCCCACGTTGCCTTCTCTCTGCTAAAAGAATGAGTGTAATCTTCTTAGCTTTTACCTTTGAAGATGGTGCATGGGGCCCCCTGGCCTTCAGCAGTTATGGGTGATACCCCTGTTACAGTCTTGGCCAGCGCTGGCAGTCTGAAGGCTGACTTGAGGCCATGGGGAATAGAAGAGGGGGTGACCCGTATTAGTCAAGGGGAGAAAAAAACACTTCTTTAGGACAAGGGACAGATAAAAGTGAGAACCAAAGGAATAGATCCATGAGAAATGAGCGTCATCTTTCCTAGCTTCTTGTTCCCTTCTTTAAAATGTCAAAATTCTCTCCTCAGCCCAGCTGCAAACTCCATTGAACCTGGTATGTTGATCCAGTTTCCAAACATCTACTTAGTCAGAAGTCTAGATAGACTGATTTAACTTTCCCTTAAAAAAAATTTTTTTTGAGCATTCATGAAGTGCTAGGCTCTGTGCTAAGCTTGTTATGTGCAAGAATTTATTTAATCCTCAAAACAACCCTTCAAAGTTCAGAGATTATTATTCCATATTTAGAAGGAGAAGTGAAAAGCTTGAAAAGGTTACATAATGTGCTCAGCGTCTCAGAGCCAGGATTCAAATCCTTCGAAGTCTGTTAGCCCACGTCCTTTTTAACCCATTTTTGACTCTGTAGTCATTCTGCAGGATTGGTGCACCAGGTTACTAATTTAAACAGACACTGCACACCCAGCTCCCCTTACTGTGTGGCCTGTTGTCATTCCTTTTAGGCTACATACTCCTCCTGTACCCACCAGGAAAGCTCTGAGAGAGTAATTCTGTTTTCATACTACAACATAAAAGGATGGATAAATCTGTCAGCTAGATTTTTGGGTGATCTTTGGACTGAATTTTCTATCCTGTTCTTTGCCTGTCATGGGAGTCAGTTGATAAGGAAATGCTAGACTATATTTGCTAATATTAAATGTTTGTATTCCCATATTATAACAAAGAAGGGATGCTGTGAAAATTGATGGGGGTGGTGAGCTCATGGAATGATGGCATAAAAAAACAGCAAAGAATCTGCAAGCTGTTTGAAGGACCAGTGAGTATCGTAAATGCAAGACAGCTACCGTAGAGAGAGGAGCTGATTTCACTTGGTGTGAATTTGTAGCCATTTTTGCATAAAAATAAAAAGTGGATTTGGTAAGATTTTTTTCTTTCAGTTGTCAAAAGTTTGTGTTAGAGCTGTTATCAATGATAAAAATCCAAAGTCCTTCCCAAGACTATATATAACATGCTAGTTTGCGCTAATAAACACAAAAACGGATTTTTGCCTCTTTCTATAACCTTGCCTGTCTTCTATAGTAAAGCAGAGTTAGGACAGTAGACTGAGGTTGAGGCAAAATGAGGAACCTGGATAATTCTCAAAATGAATGATGAATATAAGTGATATTCTTATGAAGAAATAAGATTCCCTCCAGCAGTAAAGCACCAGGGTCGTGGAGGTGACTGGGTGTACAGATTTTCCATGTGTGTTTGCCATGTGGTGGTACCACCTTTGATCAGTAAAAGGTCAGTCTGGTAGACATTTGGATAGAACATAGAGGTAATGGTTTCTTTTGATGCTGGGAATTTGGACCTCCTTCTACTTGGTCTTTGTAATTGTTCCATCAACAATGTTTACCCCTAAATTAAGTCACGATTAATATTCATCAGACTCTTCAGTAAATATTGCCTCCCACCCTTAAATTTGTAGCATTTAGCACCACAGACTACTTCTTGTTTTTAAAAAGAACAGAGATGCCTCCATTCCTCTGTCCCACGGTAATTTTAAACCATTTTTCTTAATCTAAAAATGTTTTAGTTGTAACATTGAAGAACTTAACAACACTTACATAAAAAACAAATAACTGTAGAAAAATGCCATTGCTAACATTTTAATTGTTCTAACCGAGCCGCTTTGGAAAACTAAATTCCTTCAGCATTATGTGTTCTGAGCATCTTTTAGTTTGGCTGTTCAATAACTGACTAAAGAACAGAGGATGAACAACATAAAGTGGCTCCTAATATGGTATCATTTTCATTTCCTGTTTGTTGAAAGATAAATGCTAACACTGTAAGGCTTCCCCACCCCCACCCCCTCTTCTTAATTTATTCCTCCCCGAACCACACCACAAGGGAATAAAAAGGAAAAAAAAAATCAAATGTGATATGGCTTGAGACTGAGTCATCGAGTTAGGATAAGTTGAAAGCTTTTTCCTTCTTGTTTTTCCACTTTTTCCCTTTTCTCTGCCTTCCCCCAATTCTTGAAACATCCTCCTCCCTTAAAATGCACTTTGATTTTAAAAAATGAGTCTTACTTGATTTGAGGGTGGAGGGAAATAATTTTAGGCTTACTAAAAATTAATTGATATTTTAAAGATTTACTGTTAATTATGTGACATGGAAGGACTGAGTCCCTTCCCAGTTTAAGGCATTATGAACAAATAGTCTGAAACGTCCTGAACTGAGATTTTTTTTCCATCCATTCTTCTCCTTCTCCTCCTCCATCCCTCCTCCCTCCCTCTCCCCATCTCATATTAATCTCTTCCGCAGCTTTTCTCTTAACTAAACCGGTATCTTTGAGGGGATACGTTTCCTCCCTCTTCTACAGTCATAATTATGTTCCCTATGCTCAAGTGTCTTGAACTGTTGAAGACACCCTTGTGTAGGAGACAGTCCAGAGCCAGCATAAGAAAGCAGCCTGTAACAAACAGCATCTGAGTCCCTACTATGTACATCCAGTGAGGAACTCATGTATCTTCAGAAGAGAATGTTTTCTAGAATGAGGAGACTTTAATTTTTGTCGCAATGTGATAGCACATAGTAGGTACTCAGATACTGAGTCAGTGAATGAGTAAACCTTCTGTACTACATTCATTTGGAAATGGGGACTTGTCCCCCTTGTAGCTATCTGCCTGCCCTGTTAAAATTGCTTGCCTGGACAGTCTGCATCTCTGTCTACTTGTGAAGAAAGATGGAGTTAATTTTGCAAAAGTGTATCTTGTGTGTCTAGGAGTTTCTCCACAACCACAACAGATGAATTTACGAGTTTGCAGCTCCCTAGCTCATTTTCCTTTGGCTTCCTCATGAATCAGGTTGGTTAATAGGCGTGATTCACGGTTTTGCCTTGTAGCTGTCTGTGTTACATGGGACTCCTTGGTGCCAGTAGGTCTAGGACTTCCCAGTTAAAGGCTCATGCATCTTGTGTTGGGAAATCACACACCGACACCTCCAGTTACTCGGAGTTTGGCAGTGGTCATATAGATTTCAAAATGATTAGGCAGTGATGCAAATTTTGTTGTATGCCAGGGGGCCACAGTGTAATTTGGAATATGTATCATTTGGGATATTTAAAGAGTAATGCATCTGTATTCAAAGAAATAACAGAGCATTTTTTCTCCCTACCAGCTTGCGAAAGACAAAGAGCGCCTGCAAGCCATGATGACCCACCTGCATGTGAAGTCTACAGAACCCAAAACTGCCCCTCAGCCCGTAAGTACTACGTGACATCCAAGGCCTACCCGACACCATTTCTTCTCTGCTTCCCTTCCGCAAGGGAGGAGGATCCCTAGTCTGGCAGCTCTGAATATTGAAAGACTTAAGTTCCATCTGGAACTTGAGTTACCTTTTATGAACAGTGCAGTGTGCTGGGCACTTAGGGAGATATATACGGGATGATTCAGGCAGTTCTCAGCCACGAGACCCCACAGTCAGCTCTTCTTCGGGACAGATGAGTGATGCTATGCCCACAGACCAAAACATTCTGTGAAAGCTCTTTGGAAGGAAAAAATAAAAACAGAACAAAAAGCAATCTTTCTGATTTCTCATTGGTGGAAACACAGAGAGAGGACTGCCAGACCAGGAAGGCAGAAGAAAAAAATGTATGTTGGCATGGTTTAGCCAAGAGACAGTGGGTATGGAAAAGGGTTGAGGGACGGTTCAGTCCAGCCTGATAGGAAAGAAGGAGGAAATGTTGAAAGAGTCAGAGGCTATAATTACTGGAGAACATCTAATGGTTACTAGAGAGTTGGAAGTGTTTCAAAGTGAGATCGAACGTGGTACCCTGAAATTACATCTCACTTTCAGGAATCTTTTCCTACTTGCCTTATTTCCCTTTCTTTGACCTTGGAAAGTGTCATGCAAGCACAGACAGTATCAAAGTGGAAGGAGGCTGTCTGGACCCCAGATCCTGTCTTGGGCCTCATTCCCTGTTGTAACTTGATGGTTTTCCGTTATGTTTCTCGTATACTTATGCAGTTCTCAAAATCTAGTTGCTTCAACTAATTTTTCACAATGGAGAGAGTGCTTTGCTTCTTGATTTTTAAGATTTGTAAAATTTAAGGGTACACTGGTTTTATTTGATTTTGCTTGGAGTCACTGTGTGAAAATTAATTGAGCGTTGACAATCTATAGTTAGTACCAGCAATTTTCATCAATATGCAATGATGCAGCGTAATGGCAAAGTATTGGTTTATCTGTTTTGACTGGTTTTTTTTTTCTATAAATAAAGCAAACATACACCCATATATGTATGATTTATGGTGATAGAAATAAAACGGAGTCAGACTATTAACCCAGCAAATATGGTAGCCTGCCAAGATGCAGTTGGCAGACAAAATTAATGTCTGAAACAGAACACATTACTGAGATACAGGACATAAAATCATTAAACACTTTGCACAAGGAAAGAGCCCTTGGTTTCCAAGTATTTTGCAGTAAATGGCTATAGGACCAAGTGTGTAGGCCACCCAAAAGAAAGAGTAAGGCCTTTTGGTATTGTGGAGTCACTAGTCAACCGTGCTCTAGGTGCTATTCCTATCAACCCCTTCTTTTACTGAGGCTCCTAGGAGTAATGTGAACCCCGCTAAAAGGAATTGGTAAGATCCTTGCATGATCCCACTGAGTTCTTCAGTGGTTTGAGCTGGCGGCAAGGGGAGCTGACATCTTGGAACACTCTGGACATCTTCGGATGGCTTTCATTCATTAGGGAAATGGTTTTCTCCAGGATAAAAGGTTTGCGTCTCTAAACCCAGCGACAAGGGAGAGAATGAGATGACTTACTCCATGAATTAAAAACAGTAATATGAGGTTAGATATTAAATATGAGGATTAGAATAATGTGTGGACTCAGCACTCTAGGAATGGACTCGTTTAGGATCATGAGGCTTCTTGGTGAGAGGAGTGGGGTGAAAGCAGGAAAGGAATCGAGACACTCTACGGGGCACTCCCCGAGCCATCACGGGGCTGGGAGCAGGCCTGGAGCGCCATATACATAAGCTTCCAGAGGCCACAAAGGGGCCCTTGGGATTCTCCATGAGGACCCATGTTAAGCAGCCAGTGAACAGGGAAGAGCTGTCCTGGCGGAAACGTACAGGGCAGGAAGGTTTGTCTTCATTAGTATTTTAAAAAATGTTTTACATGCTAGAAAATTATAACTTGGAAGGGGACCTCCTACTAAATTTATTTTTAACTGCTCTATTGAAAATTCTTTACCACTAGTCAACATTATCTCTTAGTAGCTCAGCACAGTATTTCTTTATTAAAAGAAATAGGCACGAATATTTTTGACTGAAAAATTAATAGCTTTTGAATTCATACACAGCAGGTTTTCTTTTGCAAAGAAGTCCAATATCGCTGCACAGCACTTCTATAACCATTTATTTGGAGTCCAAGTCAAACCTTTGACAGCTAGAGCAGTGCTACAAGCCAATATAAAGAACTCCAAGATGTAAACCAACAATAGGCCGCCTGTGTGAGGTTTGCCATTGTCAAATACATAGATTGTTTGGATTAGTTTATGTAAATGTACTGTTGTATTACCCTTTGGAAGAAAAAAAAAGATCGCATTTGTGTATGAAAAGTGGTTCCTTTCACAGGCAGCATTATAAATCCCTTATCCTTTAACTTACATGTAAGAAGTAAAAATTGGTGCCTGACAAGCAGATATTGTGTGACACTCTGTTGCCAGAGAGAACCTGCCTTCTTTTCATTTATTTGAAAATAGAAAATTTTATTATAGATACCATCTTATAAATCAGGAATTATTAAAATATGTATAGGTGAGGCATTGGGAAATTAATTATAAAAGGTAGGCATGTAGTGTTTTGCACACATTTTTTACTTCCTTGCTGTAAAAAGGGGAGGGGGCACAGGCACAGGGCAAACCCTCAGTTCTTTCAGCTTTAGGGATATAGAGTTATCTGATCAGTTCTAAGGTGTAAAAGACTCCCCTTTGCCTGTAATTAATTTATTCCTCCCGAAATAATAGAACACACAGTGTATGTTCAAACACGCATCCTCCTAGACTCTGATTTGAAAGAAGCAGTTCCTGGGATTCAGATCCAACCCTTGCTGGGGACGCTCATGTTAGAGTCTTGCCAGGAAGTTTGTTAAGTTTTTTTCTTTTTTCCATTTCTGTTTAAGAGGAACTTGGTGTTTATTTTAAAATCCTTAGTCACTAAGTGATAGAATGCTTTGCTGTAAACGTTGCTTTTCACTAAATGCCATTTGGGTGGTAAGAGTCATTTGCTGTGTCCAGTCATCCAGCCAGTTCCCATTTCCCTGCATCAAAGAAACTGCCAAAACCTTCTTGGATTGTTCTGACATCAGCCCCTAGACGTGTTGCTGGATCCTGTTGTGGAACTCATGTTCCCATTTGGCTTGTCAGAGGATATTCTCATCTGGGGAGAGTCCCAAGGTTTTAGACGTGGGTCTGACCTTGACCCCTCACCCTGGGAAGCATCTAGGTGAGCTGAACGGGGGCTCACGGGCGTCCTGTTCCACAGGTGCCTTCTGTAGCATCTCTCCCTGCTTGCTTGAACGTCTTTTAAAAGGAGAAAAACCTCTCCTTTTGTAATCATACCCAGGACTCAAATTGCGGTGCACACTGTTTTTGTAACGAGAATTTCTGAATTTAAAATCAAAGTATTGCATCAGTGAATATTTATGGAATGTGCGACTGGGAAACATAGGGTAAGAAAACAGGGCGGACCTGTCCCTGCCATCGAGTGTGTCTTGGGGAGAGCTGCGCTCCACGTGAGTGTGTGGACCACCGTCCCTGGCGGTGGGACTAAGGAAGACCCACGGCACCAGTGCCATCTGAGATGCGACGTAGAAGAGAACTGGGAGGAAGGAGAAGGAAATCAGCTTTCACGCTTCCTGCCGAGCGTTTAAGATAGGTGCGGGTGTTTGAGGAAGGGAACCGGGAGAGGAAAGTCTGTGATGAGGATCAGAGTGGAGGAAGGCAAAGAAGAGCCGATGTCAGCCAAAAGCAGCTTTTGATTCCTAATGTTATTTATAAGCTTGCAGGGTTATTAAGGCTGGGCCGTGTTTACCGGAGCAGCTGCAGATTCTAGCGCGGGAGTTACACAGTGTAAAGCTGGGCCTGTCATACGGTCAGAATGGCCACGAGTGTTACAGGCTGGCATTTCCGAAGATTTGTCTCTCTTCCATGTTCAGAGAAGGACAAGTGAAAACCAAGCGATGTGAACTGCCCTAATGAGAGTGATGTTCTTCTGTTCCACACTCAATACCAGGAATGTTCTCGAGGCAGACACCACAGTGGGTTGCTTGAGGGCGAAGGTCTCCATGCTTACTCCATGGAGAATTTCCCAAGATGTTTCTTTGGAGGGAGGCCGCACTCAGAGGATAAAACAATAACCACCACTGCCACCGAGAAGCATGTCTGTATTAATACTTGATTAAGCTGTTAAGGAGTTTTGAAAAAGATTTTTTCACTATCGTAATGTCAGGAAGATACTGTAAATCATATTTTATAATCTTGAGAACATGAGAGGTAGGTTTAGCTTTAGGGTATTCCTACCCCCCAGAGAACAGCTCCCAACCCTGGCAAAACCACATTCCTTCAGGTTTGGTGGGCAAGTAACTACAGTGTAGGTAGAATCTCCTTTCTGAAAATGTTATAAAACACAGGAACTTGGCTATTTGAGCGAGAGGCAGTATTAGATTTTCCTTTGTACACATTCTCTTTTCCTCCAACCATAGCAATTAGGACTGTTTGGGAGTAGTTCTTAGCTACTATAAAAATTGTGTGTGTCCCCCACCAGCCCCCCAAAAGCAGAGGGGGGGGTCCTTTAACTCTTAATGAAATGGATGATCCTGTGGGCTGTTGGCTGCAGCCTGGCTGTTGAGTTGGAGAAGTAATTTGAGGCCATCATAAAAAGAGATTTGCAAAAACAAGCAATGTTTATATACGGTTTCTCGTGAAGCTCCCCGTGCTGAGGTTCGGTGTCTGGTGATCGCCTTCTCTGGCCATCCTACACGGGCCCAGATCTCAGGCAGTGGTGAGACTAGGCGGACAGAGTTGTGCTCAAGGTCACCCCCTGCCCAGCAACACTCACCTACCCAACCCCGCGGTCTGGGAACGTCCCTCCAGTTCCTCCATCCTCAGAAAGGCCATCTCTGAACACAAGGGATTTGTGTCTAGAAATCACCTGCTCAGCAGGTCAGACAAACCAGCAATAGAAAAACGAGTGGGCACAAGAGTCCCTACTGAGCGGCGGGTCCCTCAGAGTCTGAGTTTCAGGCTTGCCTTTTGTTCTCAGAATCTGTTCTGAAACAAGGCAGGAACACAAACAAAAACACACAGGAATTCTGATGGGAATCCTTATAACAAGTCTGTTTCTGTCCTGGGTCTACATCAGCAGTGCGTTGATTTTTTAAAAAATGGGAGTGACTCACCGTCTTTTAGAGAGAGAGCAGAGGTTACTGTTTAAAAACGAAAAGATACATCTTTGTTTCACAGAGGGTCTCAGCAGAGTATTGAGTATTGGGGCAGCTGATGCGGTCCCAGTTGTTTGGATGGGTAAGATTTCCAGGAGAGTCCCCCTGGAGCTGTCCTGGGAGAAAAACCGAGAGTTGAGAGTGGACAGAAATTAAAAAGTAAAATAAAACCCTATGGCAATCTGAAGTGACATAAGAATTCAGCTTTTGGCTGGCGTTTCAGAGATTTCTTTGCCGAAATCATCACATGATGGAAACTCGCCATGTAGAAAATATCAGAGTTACTAACTTTTCTAAACATAGCAACTTCTTTTTAAATAGAAAATGAACACAATCTGAAAAATAGGAAAAGAAACCCTCCCAGTCCCATCCCTTCCTGCTCTAGGCCCCAAGAAAAAATTCTCTCTTCCAACCTGAGCTACAGTCAGAAAGAAGCACTTGTGCGTTCATTTTTAATTGATGAATGTTTTAAGCTTTAGTAGTTTACAATTCAGATGAATCTTTCAAGATTACAGCACATCTCTCAGTGTTCCCAGTTTGCTCTTCTAAGTCTGCAATTTGGGGGGGGGGGCTGGAGGGGTCCACTTTTTTTCAGAGAGACCTTAATTAAAAGAGCAAGTTTGGTTTGAACACAGAACCTGTCTTGAAACGCTCCCCCAGCTCCATCTTCTCACCCCCTAGTGACCTTCCTCCCCAGAGATGGTTTTTCCTCGAGACCAGCATGTGATCATGCAGCCTGAGTTTAAAAGTTAAGAAACTTCGATCACACTTGACAAGGTTGACATTTCATTAACTTGTTGGTTCAGCCTTCAAATGATTTCATGAGGCGAAGCCCCCTCTATTTGGAGTTTACAGCTTTTTGTTCTTCCTTCCCTCACAGGCTACAGTCGTGTTTAATTTGGAATCAGGGTTCCTTTGGCAAATTAGCAATTAGAACAATTTTGTGGGAATATGTATATGTGTCATTAGTTTCCCTGCAAATTAATAGCAAGGGCAGAGGTCAGGCAGAAATTTTCCACTTGACTGCAGTTCCTCTATGGAGACTTGGCACTTGGTTCTGGAACGGCCACAGCTGCTCTCAGCCACCCTCTTCCTCTCCGAACTGTCTTTTAATTAGTTTACCTCATAGCCATCATTACAAATATTACTGCCTCCCCTCCTCGAAATAAAATCACTGTTTCTACAAAATATTCCCGTGACATCTTGCACTAGTGTGCATTGATGGTGGGTCAGTTGAATGCAGCATTTAATCATTAGATCACCTCCATCCGCGTCTCCTAATGAGAGACCTTACAATATATTTTTATCTGGTAATTAGCCGAGATTGGCTGCTTCCTCTGTGGCTTATTAGAGACAGCCCAGCGGTGGGTGTGAATCACGGTGTCATTTGTCAAGCCTGGTAAAAATCCCCTCTCTGCTCTCTCCTGGCTTGGTGTTGATTTCCCCTGGTTACCTGTGTTTCACAGTTTCCAGAAAGTTCAGCTGCCTCTCTGTTGTCAGGGATTGTGCTAACTGGGAGGGATTTTCTGTTTTACTGTTGCTTTTGGGGTAGAAACAGTCCAAGTCTTAAGACCTTTGCCAGGCTGCAAGAATGACATTCTTTTCACGTTTTATGACTTGGTACCCATATTGTGGGCTTGTCTCTTCTTGTAGGTGAGCTCCCAATAGATGGGCCTGCACTTGCTGAATGTTTCCGTGAGTTTGGGCTTTTGGCAGTGAACTAGAACCCAGTGGACTTGATGATCTTCCTCACAGAACTGGAAAGGACCATGCATATTTCTTGAGGACATTGTATTTATATTATCATTTTCATTACCTTTTAAAGAGCACTATGGTGTTTAGGGTAATGTTCTTCAGCCAAGAAGCCAAAAAGCAGAGTGGGTTCTCGGAACTGTTTTATGATTGTTATGCCTGTTTTCCTTTCATCGGTGTCTGCATTTGATGGTAAGCCCTCCAAGGGCAGCAGTTGTCCGCTCTGTTCCTGTTTGGGTCATTGCAGTTTCCATTGCCGTCATCTGCTCAGAAATATTTATTGAATGCTATTTATAAGCAGGGATAAAAGCTAATCCCCAGGTCCTTTCCAAAAATGAGCATGTTGAAAAAGGAACCTGGTTCGTGTTTATTTTTCACATTATCTGGGCAGAAGGAGAATATTATACAAAGGGCCTAGAATCACAAGTGTGTATTTGATTTTGAGTCCAGATTGTGAATATGGGCAAGTTATTTAATCTCTGATGAGCCCCTGTCTGCCTCTCTGTAAAGTATGAGCGTAACATCTCAAGTATTTGTGATGGTATGAGAATTCCAGTGAAACCAGGCGGTGGCAAGGGGTTTACCACATTGTGTTTACAAATGGCACCCATGACTTTCCTGGGCATTCGGATACTCTTAGGCCTCACAGCATCTGATTTTTACAAGTTGTGTATTCATGAACATTAGACCGGTTGCTTGGGCTGCTGGGTGTTTAGATACACTGTTCCTCTGCTTTTCAGTGAGTAGGGCCCAAGGTGAAGAGGTGGCCGCCCCAGTCTCCCCCCATGACCCCCAGATCAGTTCCATCCTGTGAGTGCTCCACAAGACTTTTAGCACTTGGGCTGCAAGTGTTGCTGAAGTTGCCAGCACTGGTGAAAAAGAGCTCCCAGCATCTGCCCAACTTGCCGGGGGTCCGTAAGGATGGTGCCATCCCCATAGCTTGCTCTTATCAGGTATAGGGGAGCCTGCGATAGGAATTGGGTGGAGCTGGGAGGAGTGTGTCTGATGTTGGCTGAGTCAGCATTTCAAGGGAGGAATAAAAAGGAAAACCCAACCCAAAGCCTCACCCAGCATTCAGTTTCCAGCACCATGTTTATCTTTTTCTGTCAGTATTTCCTCAACAGTATTTGATTTTTCTCATTATTAGGGCATGAGAAAGGTTGAGTCTTCTTAACAAATTGGAACTCTGTTTTTATCTGTTCTTTGATTAGATCTCAGAGGAATCTAATTTTTCATAGTTTCTACCAATAATGCTTTGGATTTAGGACTCTTGCAGTGGTGAATCAGACTTAATTTGTTAAGTGATTCAAAACTTGGTTTCAGGCAGATTTTGATACTGTTAGTGAACCCAGTTCTAGCTGCTCACCACTCAAAGGCCAGTAAATTGGCCAGGTGGCTGAAAAGGAAAGTTTGCTTTATTTTGGATGTCAGCAACAGGGAGTGAGGGGAGGCGCCTATCCAAAGGCCAACTCCCTCCACTGATAATCAGGGGGCAAGAGCTTTTATAGACAGACAGAGGGGGCTACGTGCAGAAACAGCACAGTCAGCTCTGACGGTCATCTTTAAGTTGGTCATCGGTGGTCTGCCAGCGTCGTCTTGATTTTTTTCAGTAGTTCATCTTGATTGCCAGGGCCAGTCAGTTCCCATTTCCTTGAGGCCACTGCTTGGGACTGGGGCAGCTCTGTCCTGGCTGCGTTCTGCTCATCATGTGGCCTTCTGCCTGGCGGGGATTTCAGTATCTGCAAACAGCTTGCAGGACATGGCTCAAAGTATTATCTATAGCCCTTGAGGGCCTAAAGGTCTGGGCCTGTGCTTAGTGGCTACAGTGTTACTGTCGGGTCTCCTCTGTTTTCCTTTGTTTCTTCTGTGTCTTCCATTTCTCCGATTAAGCTTATTCCTTGGCTGAGGCTTTTCCACAGGCAGGCAGGGATGTGGTGGGTGGGAGTGAGGACCACAGGCTCCTGCCCCACTTTGATGCCAAGTAATCCTGCTCTGCTAAACTTTTTCGGATTGAAGGTAGCTGCAGATTTCTGAGAGAGCACTTCTGGGTAAACTGCAAGAAGCGCATGGAAAACAAAACCAAGTTCTTCAGTGGAGTCAGATACAGTGTTTCAGTAGCAAGCAGATTTTTGGAAGGTGAGGGGAGGACAGGCTTATATTTCCAGCATTATTAAGAGAAGCACTTCAAGGCAAAGGCAAAACAGGTAATAGGAAGGAAGGTCTAATACAGGACTCGTTCCTCTTCCCCCATGCTACTGCAAATAACTAGTAGGTATTTCTTTACTTGGAGCACTGGATTACTCCATTTTGTTACTACACATTTGAAACTAGAGGGGAAAAAATGAGATTTTATTTTTTATAGCTCCAGATCTCTCCTATGCCATGTTTGTTTTAAATGAATAGATTCCAATCCTGCATTGGATAAGAGTTTAATGAAGATGACACCTAAGCTTTCAAAGAGGACCCTCTGCCAGCTGCGGGAGCTAAACGAATGTCTAGTGGGTTGGTTCTGCTCTTTGTGACAGGTCAGGGGCCAGGCCCTTCTGCAGTAGTTCCCATCCCTGAAGTGTCATCCTGGAGTTGAGTGAGCCTGTCCCAGTGTGGTGTGGCCACTGGCAGCCTGTGGCTGTTTAAATAAAATTGTGACTTTTATTGAGAGTAAGTAAAAATAGTTTCTCTGTTGTAGTAGCCCAATTCAGAAAGGTTTGTCACAGAGCTCAGGTTGATACCATTGTATCGTCTCAATTGGTGTTTCCTGAAACATCAGTGTTCATGGGGCTACAAGGACTCTATCTCCCTCTTCGAGGTTTACGAGGCATAGTAGGCTATAAAAAAGGGGTGTGAAGTTGTGATTAAAGAAACATCATGACCCAGAATTTCTCACACCACGCTAAGTACCCCTTTTGTGTCTGTAAATACTTAGTTAATTGTCTTTGGAAAAAAAACTGTCTCAGCAATAGGAGAGGAGAACATTGCAAGAGATATTTAATAACCTATATGTGGAAAGAATCTGAAAAAGGATATGTGTGTGAATCTGAATCACTTAGCTGCTGCTAAGTCGCTTCAGTCATGTCTGACTCTGTGCGACCCCATAGACGGCAGCCCACCAGGCTCTCCCATCCCTGGGATTCTCCAGGCAAGAACACTGGAGTGGGCTGCCATTTCCTTCTCCAGTGCATGAAAGTGAAAAGTGAAAGTGAAGTCGCTCAGTCGTGTCTGACCCTCAGCAACCCCATGCACTGCAGCCTTCCAGGCTCCTCCATCCACGGGATTTTCCAGGCAAGAGTACTAGAGTGGGGTGCCATTGCCTTCTCCAAATCACTTAGCTGTGTACCTATAAATCAAGTATAATAAAAAGAATCATAGAAAAGGATGCTACAAATTTTAATAAGCAGCTTTTCACGGGCAGTCCCCTCCTGTCTCAGCTGGTGGTAGACATCTGCTTAGAGGCTGAAGGCTGCCCAGGCCTCCCCGTGTCTTTCCCGCCGGATCTCCATGCGCTCTCGGTGGCTCTTCTAAGCATTCTTCCTTTCCTCACAGCTGAATCTGGTGTCCAGTGTCACCCTCTCCAAGTCTGCGTCAGAGGCTTCTCCACAGAGCTTACCTCATACTCCTACGACCCCCACCGCCCCCATCACTCCCGTCACCCAAGGCCCCTCCGTCATCACCACCACCAGCATGCACACGGTGGGCCCCATCCGCAGGCGGTACTCAGACAAATACAACGTGCCCATCTCTTCAGGTAGATCCTCTATTTTTGCCTCACATAGAGTTGTACTCAGCAGTGCTTGTCGACCAGCCTGTTTGTAAAAAGTGATAATTAATAGGACAATGATTCTTATTTAGCAGATATTGCGCAGAACCAAGAATTTTATAAGAACGCAGAAGTTAGACCACCATTTACATATGCATCTTTAATTAGGCAGGTAAGTAAACAATGCAGTTTGTGAAATTGCATCAGAAGGTATATGTGTACAGGGATATATTGATGAAGTAGATTTAAAACCGTTTAGTATGCAAGCATGCTAAAACCTTTTCTATAAGGTTTTTTAAAACTGCAATATATAACATAATTGCTTTTGATTAAGTATTACAATACGATGTGATTATTAGGAAATTCATTTCACACAACAGTGAAAATGAGCCTGTTTAAAGATGGCAAGTCAATTATCACAAGCTACAGTAATCTCTGATCCCTAGAATTAATCTGAGCTCTAAATAATTACTGAGCTTTAATCAGCTAGTGAAATGTTTTGCATTTCTCTTTGATTCAGCTTTATGAATGACTAATAAATTAATATTTCTGTACGGAAACAGAAATAAAAACTCAAAACAATTGGATAATTCCATTTTGAATTTTGTTATTGAACTGGTAAATAGAACCATTCATCTTAGATCATTTCATGAACCCTTTCTCAGGCTTTAGCTCAGCATCACAATTATTTTCTATTTTCCAAAAATTGTATAATGACAGTTGTGCTGATTTGGTCATAAATTATCTTTTTCTGTTACTTTCGCTTCACAGGCCATTCTCGAATCTCCAGAAAAGCAGCTAACACTAAATGAAATCTATAACTGGTTCACACGAATGTTTGCTTACTTCCGACGTAATGCTGCCACGTGGAAGGTAAGCTTTGTTGCAGGTCTCTTTAGTCTTGGATCTTGCCGTTGACAGGGGAGAATTTGTTGTTGGTAATGTCTTGTAAGTTACAATAATACTGTTTTGATATATTCAGAGAGCCTAATTTGTAGGAATATTGGATTGAGAAAATAATGACTGTGGTGTTAAAAATGCTAGGATGAAAGACTCCCTTACTTTGGCATCAGATGGACCAAAGTTGTCTGTCTCTCTCTGGTTGGAATGTGAAGGAAGTTGTCTTGTGTACACAAACCTCGTGCCTTGAGGTCTTTAGCCAGCATCAGTATTTATTTCTGCAGAGACTGCATAGATAACTTTTTTCTTTAGCCATTAGTAACGTGGAAAAATGATCAGGTAAATGTGAGATAAATGGAGAAGGCTATACACTCCAAACACTAGCATAGTATATGGAAGTTACTACAGGAGAATCCTATATATATGTATGTATATATAAAAGTTGTTTGTAAGTGAAGAGACTGTCAGATATTCATTTAACTGTGGGGAAGAAAAGTAATTATGAAATATATGACTTGACTGATACCATTTGCTCTAGACAAGTCATCCATAGCTCCAAGTGGGATGCCCCCAGCAAGACTTGTGACCACACAACAGTCCTCAATCCAAGTTCCACAGTTAGTGTATGTATTAGATTAAGCTCTCAGCAATTTTTGGATTTCCTCACTATAATTTCTGTTTTAATAATATTTTTGCTATAGAAAAAGGGGCAGGTACTATTGGAATTAATTATTTTTGCATATTTAATATTTAGAATTCCTATAATCCCCCAATTCTGAGATATTTAGAAATATTTAAAATGCAAATATTTTACATGGTTTTATTATAAAGATGATAGGGATTTGTTATAGGGTACAAATAAAACATGCTTTGCTTGAACTGGAAGTTTTCCTTGCTACTTATTAACTTTATATGGGAGGAAATCAAACATGGAAAATACATTTCCTCTACTACATTTGTCATAAGTTAGCATTTTTAAAACAATGAATATAACCGTAGAATTAATTCTTCACACTACAGAGTTATGAATAATGACCCAATGTACCTTTTTTCTATTAAGACACATGGGCACTGAAGGAACTTGGTTCAGAATATTCCTTTCTCTTCCTCAGCCTGCCCTGTGGAAGAGAAAATACAAAATAATCTTCAGCTATGAATGCTTTTCAGAATTTAGGAAGTATAAACATGAAGCAGACATTTTCTTCTAATTACCTTTTATAAATAGCACATGATCAGATTTTAAAATAATTACCAGTGTTGACTGTGATATTTAGGCTCAAATCTTCAGATTTAACTTTTGCATTTCTGTAAAGTGCCAGAAAAAGTGCCATTCATATAAACAGTCCTAGGTGAAGTATATTTGATGATTCATAAATACATACACTTTTCTCTCCATGTCCTGTTTGTGCTGCGATCTTACACAAAAGAGAAAATGCCAAGTAAAAGTGATGACTGGGAAGAGCTCACTCACCTTTTCAGGGAAATTCTCTATTTCCAGTTGCTTGAGCTTGGATGTACAGTCTTCAAAAACGGAAACTTAAGTTTTGACCTTACATCTTAATTTACATGGCTGTACAATTTAGACAGTTCTAGAGCATTCCTGTTTTGCAGGCATGGCTTTTCCAGTTTGGTACGTCTTGATACTTACTGTAAAGCAATAGATATGATAGGATGAGAAGAAATGCTGCTCTCTGTTCCCAGTTAAGTGTCCTCTGGGTACATATACTCTGGATTTTTTTTTTTTTTTGGTAAGAAACTTGGGTTTATTTCAAGCACTTCAGTGTTGTTTTAGGAGATAAAGAATGCTAAGGGTCTACTGTATCTCTGCCTTTGTACAATATAAAAAAGAAAATGCTTTTTAAAGACACGTTTATATGTGGAGAAATTTGTCCTACCAAGTATAATGCCAAACATTTTCCAGAGATTGTTGTTTGGTAGAAACCTATCAGACCTGTTTGAATCAGGGGTACCTTTTTGTAGTCACTTCGAAGTCTTGAACCCACCCTAATTATGCTGACATTGCCCAAAAACTCCTTGAGTATTTAGCCTGTGGCTTCTTCCTGTGAGCAGGTCATCATGCCATGTGATAAACTTTATCTCATTACCTTCTAAATCAGACCAGAAAAATCACCCTTCTTTAGCATGACTCCTCACAGAGTCACCAGTGGTGATTATCCAAAAATGGGAACACCTCTCAAAGAACAGATCAAGCTCTGCCCCTGGAAAGGATCAGGGAGAGAGGAAGTGGTGAAAGGAAGGAATACAGAATGTTTGAACAATAGCAGTGTTGCTGAAATAAAGTGAAGGACTTAGGGATGTGAGGTGTGGTATTGGTATGGTCTTCTTGTGCCCCCATTGTCACTTTATTCCCTGTAAGAAGAAAATTGGGAGTAAATGACATGGGTCTCTTTGAAATATCCTCATGTCCAGTTTTGAGGGTCAGTAAGTTCAACCAGGAGAACTGAAGAGGTGAAGCGGTGCTTGTTCCTTTACCTGGTAAGGGTTGTGGAATTTCCTGAAACTCAGGAAAGGTGAGATGTTAAAGACTCTTCACCCTTCAGTTGCCCTCCTCTGGTAGGTTACAGATGTCAAGGGTTTCGGTTTCGGAGTGACCAGAATTTGCTTTTTACCCTAAGACACTTACATGTAAATAGAAGCCATCAAATAATAAAGCATTCTCATTTTGCCAGAGAGTTCTGCTCATGGTTCCCTTTGGCATTTTCTCTGTTAATTAAAGCACATAGGCCTGGTAAGGCCAGCTTTTCTATATTTGGGAAGGTAAGGCATAGCTTGATAATGGATGCTAATCCAGTGAGGGTCATGTCATCCTCTGATCCTGTCAGATGCAGGAGGCGGTACTCTCAATGGTAAACAGCCAATGTCCATTTCCTCTGAATATTCAATCTGAGAAAATGGGTCAAAGGTGTTAAAGCCAAAACTTGAAAGAATAACAAAGAAGCAGCAAAATGACTTCAACCATTTTTGTATGAGAGACAGTGAGTTCAGAGGTGACAGTTTTAAGCTTGTTTGCTGATTTTAAAGTCATATTAACAGTACTTTTCTAATTTGGCTGTGAAACATTTGGGAGCTAATATTTTAGTATGAGAGATGAGTGGGTTTAAAAGGGACTGTTTTATGCTTTGCTTGTTTCCTGATTTTGAAGTCATATTAATATTACTTTTATCTTTTGGCTGTGAAACCTGTTTGGGGGCTAATACACATATTGAAAATACTTCTGGTTAACTATGACCAGAGATTAGGTGAAAATGCCAAAGTACAGTTAACTCGTCATTTTGGATTTTGATTTTTCTTTTTTGGAAGAGGCACCGTTCACCACAGGAGGGTCCTCCTAGGGGTGGGAGCTGCAGCTCTTGGGGATGGGTTTACAACCGTGGGCTGTTAGGCTGAATTTACTGCTGTTTTTGGAGTCTTTTTCTTATGGACAATGTTCTCTCTTTTATACTTGCTGCAGAATGCAGTGCGTCATAATCTTAGTCTCCACAAGTGTTTTGTGCGAGTAGAGAACGTTAAAGGGGCAGTATGGACAGTGGACGAAGTAGAGTTCCAAAAGCGAAGGCCACAAAAGATCAGTGGGTACGTCCGCCACGTTTGAACCTCTTAGCCTGGCTGGGATTGCGCTAACCAGTGTCACGTAGAGGCTTTTGGCTGCTAGATGGTGTTAGACCAGACACCTGGTTCACGTTGTCTCAGTGAAGGGAAGCAAAAAAGCATTTCATCCCTCCTGTTTCGTATGCCCGCCAGTCCCCTTGCCCTGCTGCTGGTCTTTGTTGCATCACATGCTAGTAGCTTTTAGGTGGCAATGCATATTAACCCTCACAAACCATTGGCTTATGCTTATTGCATTTTATTTTCTTTCTCCTGTTCCCTGTATTGGATGTCTGTTCTGCCCCCAACCCTGCCTCTCTCCTTTTGTTGCCACTTCATCTCCTTTGCCGCTGCTCCTATCCCAGGGTGCCATTCGCACCAACCTCTCACTGCATAAGTGCTTTATCAGAGTAGAGGATGAGTTTGGGTCCTTTTGGACAGTTGATGATGAAGAGTTTAAACGTGGCCGCCATATTCAACGAGGCCGTCCTCGCAAATACTGCCCCGATGAAAACTTTGACGAGCTTGTCGCACAGTAAGAGCCTTTACTTGCTTTTGTTTTTTGTTTCTGCTGTTGCTTTGGCTTTGCATGGTTGACTCATCCCATAATAGTTTTGCATTTCACCACGTAGCAGTGCCACGGCTTTCTGCAACGGAACTAAATTGTGTGATTTGTACATGTATTTCTCTCGTTTCCCTTGGAACACCAGCGCCCTGTATAATGCTTTTTTGACGTCTTTAATGCAAATTCCGGTTGTCTTTTGATTCAGCAGCTTTATGGGGACCCCTATAACTCGTGCTTTTGCGTGACCCCTAATTCCTCCAAGTGAAGAGGAAACTCTTCTTTAGAGTTAAAATGTGTATTTACTGGGGTAAATTTCTTTTTATTGGCTCACTCAGTATAACAGTATAAATATAGTAAAATGAATGGTAAAAGTGCTCCAAGCATAGGAAGGAAATTAGTTAACAATCCATCTACTTCCTTTAAGGATCATTGATCCATGTAGGTAATTTCCTCCCCAAAGCCACCCCTATCTTTCTGACTGTATCCTCACATGTGATTTTTTTTTTTTAAGTATTTTTATCCTTCCTGTCTAGAGATGTTCTTACAATAGCATCTTGTCATCGTTTGATCAGTAAATGGACACAGCATCAAATTATTCTTGTATCCTCACAAATTTGGCTGTGCCAGAAGACTTGAACCAGCCTTGGCTGACCAACCCTCCTGGAGTAGCCCCCTCCCTGGAGTAGCCCCCTCTCTCCTTTTGGCAGTAAATGAGCCTTGAAGACTTTTTCTTCAGAGCTACCCTGCCATTCCTCTAGCATTTGTTCTAGAACTCAAATCCTGAAGCAGCTTAAGAGCCAGGATTCCTCCCGCCCGCTCCCAGGAGACCTTGCCATCCGCTCACTGACATCCCAGAGCACCAGCCTTCCTGCTAGAGTCACGGCGGTTGCTCCAGATTGACCAAAGATTCATCCGCAGAGCAAGCGCCCAAGCTGAGTATTGCATAGTCCACAGTTGCAACCCCAATTTGCTTGAACAGCAACGTCTATCCAGCTCAGAGGTGTTCACATAGACCGGCCCCCAGTGAAGCCAGGGGCTAGGGAGAAACCCTACTTCCCTTTGGGTTGGGGACTGGGAGACATTTCTGATTTGGAAGGATACCAGCAAGCTTAAGACTTAGCAAAGGCCTCGGGGGGTGATTGTGTTTAACTTTGAGTTTTTATCTTTCTCTTACACAGTAACCCTTCCCTTATTAAAAACATGCAGACCAGCCACGCCTACTGTACACCTCTCAATGCAGCTTTACAGGTAAGATGAACGCCTGCCCCGACTCTGTGGCAGAGGGACATGTCTCCCCCACTCATTTCAAAATATATTAGCCTCGCTCTAATTAGATATTAAATTTTAATTCCGTTAAACTTTTTTCTTAAGTGCACAAAGCATCGTACTCCCTGGAGGCAAACACATCGGGCTGCTTCAGCATTAGCAGGATGCTTAGCATTTTGAATATTGTGGCAAAAAAATTAAAAGTTCACTTATTAATATTTATCAGCAGTATCATAATTTCCATCCTCTTATTTCAGAATTTCACTTGAGGCAAAAATACCACAAGTGTAATTACTCTAGCACAGCTATTAATGTGCTGGATGATAGGCTACTGTATCACATGACCTTCTATTGTTCACGGGTTTAAAGAGAAAGCAGAGCTTTTTATTTCTTCTCCTTCTTTTAAAGTCTATTTTAGCATCTTTTCACTGGGGAGGAGGAGGCTGGGTCTGGTTCGCTGGGTAAAAGTAAACTGTTTTTGTTCAAGCGATAGAGTTAGACTCTAGGTTTCCAGCAGATTTCTCAAGGTTACATAATAAGCTTGCAGGATGTTTGTCTCCTACTGACAAACCAAGCCGTCCTTACGTAACCGGTGTTACCAGCGGTGTGGGGGGGTGTGGGGGAGGAGAGTGAAGACGCGGGGTTTGAGCAGAGGGAGGTAACCTCCCCATGTGAGTTACCAGGGCAGCCCTGGCATCTGTCAAGCCTTCTAATGATTGCACATCTCAGTTAGCAGTCAATCAAGTCACGGCCAAATCGAGACAGGACTGGAGTACACTGCACTGACCTTTCCTGGGCAGGGCCGTCTTCGGGACTTCATAGGTGGACAGGGTCCCGTGGACCTTCGCAGCCTGCGTTCTTGATACAGATGTGACGAAGTCTTGTGCCCGTTCAACGGGCCGAAATTAAACTTTTCTGAGGGAAGGGCACAAACAGAGAAGCAGACGTCTTAGAAAGGTTCCTTAAGGGGATGATAGTGATGAAATGGAGACACTTGGCATTAAAGGGAACAGAGTTGGGTGAAGAGACGATAGAGTAATCTTCCTGTTCTCACCGAACACCTGCCCTGCGTCCTAGAGAACCATTTCCCCCGTTCACTCAGCAAAGGCTTCAGGCTTCCGAGGACGGAGCAGCCACAGCCTTCACACACTTGGAGTCCAGAGGCAATTCACTCAGCTTAGCTTTTCAGTAGTTATATATATATATACACACACACAGCCCAAACCAAATTTAATAGGAACTACTTTCTGTGTTTCTTTTAATTACTTGTAGTTTACACAGTAACTTTAGAAAAGCAAATGAAGGCACGCTTAGATGCCGCCACTGTAAATACCATTCATTAGTAGCTTATTTTCCCTGGAGTCTTATGGAGTGTGAATTTAAAGGCTGCTCTATCTGGAATGGTATTCAGATTACAAGCACATTTGACATTCATGAGGCTGCCAGGCAAAAAAAAAAAAAAAACACACACACAGCCCACCAGCAGCAGTGGTCCTTCAGCCTCTGGGTTCTCTTGCCTTTGTGACTGATTTCCACTAGGATGCTTTCTCTTTATAGAACTGCTCACACTTCACTTCCACAACATTGACCTTTGGCCCCCGTACCCTTTCTTACTTTCGGTGATGATAGCCCCAAACTCTCCCACCATTTTCCCAAGGATCCTTTGTATGGGTCCTGAGGTGAGGTGAATGCCTGGGTCTCAAGTCATGATTTGAGGACTGGATCTTTTCCCTCTCCTCCAGGAGTTTGGGTCCTTGGTCAGTAGACAGTCCTCTCAGACAACTTTCCACCGTGCACCTTAAATAAAGAGACCACCAGCAGGCCTTCCCTTCCTGCCCACTTTCATTTTTTTCAAGGCAAGTAAAAATAATAGTGGAACAACATCTTCAAAAGATTACTAGAGCAACATAACGCGTGATATACAATATATAAAATAGGACAGCAGAATCCACTACAGAAATAAAACATTGGACTCGGGACAGATTGCATTATGCTCTGAAAAAGTGAAGTAACTAGGGGTAACCGTAAAGCTTCATATTTATAGACTGCCTCTCCCCGCTGGGATCTCAGAGCAGTTAAGGCTCCAGGAGGGACAGGACTTCGGCACCTTCGTTTTCGGGGGGTGGAGAGGCCAGTGTGATGCGAAAGCACGTATTCTGCACTGGACCAGTCCTTTGTAAAATCCGTAACCCCTTGCTCCAAAAGAGACTCAAGTACAGAAAGAGCCTCTAGGTTAGACCCGAGCTGTTGGTGGAAAGTTTTCTAAGCTCGGGTAGGTGGCTTTGGTCATTCACGCAGAGAATGTCCAAGAAGCTGTCTTGTGTAGGAGCGACCGGGTTTCTCATTGCAGCCCACGTCATCGTTTTTTTTAAAGAGGAGCACACTGGTTTTCTTCATTTATGTCTTCTTTTGTCTGAGAATCAAGGATTAGTGTAAGTGCTTACCTTTGGATGCCTTTCACCAGTGTCAGCTGTGTTTATGATCCAGTTCCCATCCGAAGGGGCCTTGACCCAGAACACACTGAGAGCCACAGAGAATGAATCATCCCGAAAGGTTGCCCTGTCCGTAGGATGGCCAGCTCATCCCAAAGCATACATTCTTGGGAACACTTTAGTGTTGTATGTACTTTTCCATCTTTGACTGGAGAAGCTGCAAGGAAAAAAACACCAAGCTAGAGCTTGGCCCCACTCTTGCCACCTTCTGACTATAAAAGTGAAAGAGACTCACTGGCGGTCCCAGCAGAACTTCCGTGTCAGGGAGAAACAGGGCCACTGTGTCGTCAGAGGCCGCCAGTGTGTGTGCCCAGCTGCAGTTTGGTGCAGGGCGGATCAGGCAACGGGTCTGACTTTTCACTCTGCCAAAAAAAGAAAAAATGTTTTATGGCAATTACAAGAGATCTGTTGAAAAAAGTACTTGATGCAAATTATTTGACAAACTGTAGGAGAGTGAGGAACGTTCAGATGTGCTGTTCGTCAAGATGAGTTCACCACATTTGGGAATGAAAACAGGATTTTTTCCCCCACTTTTTAGAAGAAGGCAGTTATATAAATTCAGAAGTGGAGGGAAGAAAAAGCTGTGGGCTTGCAGTGGGCCTGGCTTTGAAGTCATCCCTCAGCCAGTGCTGTGTCAGTTGTGGGCAGGTCATCCGTCCCTGGGCTTAGATCTCAAAGGCGTCCCTGGCTTTGGACCTTGTACGGCAAGCGAGACTGTGATTGTCTTAACATGCAGATTCCTGCTGCCTAGCTCTGCACCTGTTCTGTCTTCAGTTTTGGCTTCTACTTGGTCTCTAGAGCCAGGGTTTCTAGAATTGTCTGGACTCTTGTATCACTGGCCAGTTGGAGTCACTGCACCATACTATCTTGTGATTGTACTTTTACGTCATTAGGATGGAAAACCAGGCCGAGTGTAGTCTGCAAGAGAACGAGTTTGATAAATCTTGGTCTGATTACAGCTGCCAGTTTTTGCAGCTCTGTCCTCTTTAATAAAATGCACAGCTACTAGGTCAGAATCATGACCCAAATGACAGTGTGGACGCTGTAGCCCAGTGAGAGGTCTGACTGTTGTCTGCATCTCAGACTGGGTGGTCGTTTCATTCAATTGCACTAAGAGAGGAAAGGAACAGTATATACAACCATCAGGTTTAGGATATCTTTCTTTTTCTCTCCATTTCCACCCTTTTTCGCTGACAGTCAACTTAGAGTGACTTTGTCACCTTCGATGTGGTTGTACTTATGTACCCCCAAAGAAATACGATTTACAGCTTCCTTTTGCCAGAGATTTATTTTTTCTTCAGTCCTCAAATTCCAGATGATTGGTTGGAACCTGAAAGATTGCATAGAGTTACCTTCAACCAGTTATCTCAGACTACACTAAAAAGATTCAAAAATCATTAAAACAGAAATGATGGGGAGGGGAGATAAAAATTGATTCCAATTCTATAATCTCTTCCTTTTCTATAGGATCTGAGACGTAAATGTTTATGGAAGTTCTCATAAGTGTGGGCTCTGCAGCCAGAATAATCTGATCAAATCTTTAATATCCAATAGTGGAGTCATCGAAGTGGATAAAGAAATGAAAATTCCATTACATTTCCCTGTGATCTGGAAATATTCAGTTCCTCTTGAAAAAAGGCTTCAGACAGAAAACTCGTTATGAGATAGCCTTGTCTAAAGCTTGTGCCTCCACTCCACAGGCGCCTCAGTCCTTCCAGCTATAGCTCTTTGGAACCCAGCTTGGGACACGTGTCATCATCAGCTTGACTCTTAAAGCACAGCCCTTCTAGACCTATTAGAAACTTGTCTTTGCCAACTATACCAGAATGAATTTAAACTGAAGACCATCGAATCCACCTGTAATTGATAGCCTCCCTGTCTGTACACCCTGTGTCTTCACACATTTTCTTTGGGTTGATGGCAGGCTTCGATGGCTGAGAACAGTATACCTCTATACACTACCGCTTCCATGGGAAACCCCACTCTGGGCAACCTGGCCAGCACGATCCGGGAAGAGCTGAACGGGGCGATGGAGCACACCAACAGCAACGAGAGCGACAGCAGTCCGGGCAGATCCCCTCTGCAAGCTGTGTGAGTACTGGCCCCCCCAGCACCTCTGCCACCAGAAACCCCTGGCTTTATGTCACACGAGCCCTGCGCTGACTGCTCCCAACACCTTTACTATCATTTCTGACTTCCTGGAACCCCCAGGTAGAAGTGGGTGCTTCCAGAAACGTTCAACTTGGTTCGAGGCTAAAAGGACCACTTACTTATACCCGACTCGTAAGAGCAGTAGGCTTCCTGCAGCCCCACAAATGCCCAGAGCCACAGCGGGGATGATGCCTGTGCTTTTGCCCCTGCTCGGTCAGCTCAGGCCGTTACTTCAGCCACCTTACCTTTTCCTCCTAGCAGCAGGATGCATCCTGTGACACAGCTCACGTCTGTCAACGTGCCGGCGTGCTGAACCCAGCAGGGTGGGAAAGGAGGCTTGTTTACTTGGTGGTGGGATAATGGTGAGCCACGCACGCCACGCTGAAGCGCTATTACCGAGCATTAATGATGGCACGAAGGAAAGACGGCACGATTTATAGATTGCTCTTAAAATATCAAAAGGAAAATTAATAGGGGCGTTCTAGCAGCAGACGGCAGTATAATGAGCACGCCCAGAACCGAGCAGAGTGCTGGTGAGGGCTGTCTGTCCTGCGCGTGTGTGATGCCCCTGGGGGTGGGCGATGGGAGGCAGGCAGGGTGACACCACTCCCTCTCTTGCAAGAAGAGTTTGAAAGAGAAAAGAAACCCCGTTTTCCCAGGTCGGATTTACCAGGGATGCTCTAGAATGACAGCTTCTCCCTTTTAGCGAGTGTCTGTAAAACCAATGCCTGCTCTAAAGGAGTAAAGCAATGCACTGTTTACCATGCTGTCAGCTCCTAGAAATAGACCCCTTGTCTACACACTGCTTCTGAATTACTGACCAACATCTTAGTTTAAGAGCATTTGAGTGATCAGAATGGAAAATATGACCTGTAGCAATTAGCAACAGAATGAATGGGCATCTAACAACAAAGGCGAAACGCTGTCTGCCAGTGTGGGTAATTGGGGGCTTTGGAGGAATCTGAAATTTGATTATTTAGCATTTGAATTTCATGCCCAAAGTGCTTTGAAAAGGATCTTTAAAGATGAAAATAGTCTTTTTAAATTCATAACAACAGTCCCTTAGCATTTACTCCACAACATTTTAAGAACGTGTTTCTCTCTCACGCTGCCACTGCCATATATCATGCTTCCTCCAGCAACCTGGTGTTGCTGACTTTATTATCACACTCACATTCATCCTTAAATCATTGTCATGACAGGAGTATTTACTAAGATATTAAGAAAGTTCAGAGCAAATATAAATTGTTGTGTATGCTACTTCAGGAAATACTTACTGTGGAGCAAAAATGTCTGAAACTACTGAGAGAGTTTTTCATAGTATCCACAGAATTCCAAGGTTTCGTTCCTGTGTTTATAATAAAACAAAAAAAAATGACTAAAAAACAATAAAGGAAAGATATTTGGATAAAAACTCACAGCAGTTTTGAATGATGCTAATTTTGCTGTATAAGATAGTGACTATAATTTATGGAAACTTTGAGTTAACCCCAATATAACAGAAGTCTTGTTTTACAGCTGTCAGTTTAATTTTTAACAAAGTGAAGATTTTACTTTTTTTTTTTTTTAAAACCCTGTATAAAGATGTCAAAAAGCACACTGTTTGTTGCTTAAATCTCACAGGTGTACAGTACAATAAATTATTTTGCTAAAAAGAATTATATGTCATCAGCCCATTTCCTATGCCTACTGTTGGTTGGTGCTGGAGATGGTTACCCTTTTTCATCTCACATTTCCATTAAGCAAATTTTATAATGATGGAGTTTTAATTCTTATCCAACATGCATTACCTGCTATGATGCAGATTGTCTCCTAACCTTTCTATTCTATTGGAATAACTCAAATCGTAAACTTTACAGCAAGGCTTAAAGGACCCTGTTCGCAATGGCCCACCTGCTATCTAGTGTTGACATAGAATTCTTTCTTACCTTCCCCGTGACACTCAAATACCACTACACTTTTTTCTCTCTTGGAACACTACCAAGTAGTCCATAAGTATGGCTTTGGAGTATTATCCATTCGTCCTGGGAGGAGCTAAAGGAGCTATCGTACAAAGCACGTACTCCATGCTGTCCCCACACCCCCTGAACATAGTGCCTTTAGACAGCAGTCAGCTCGCTTTCAAAACTGCTGTTCCCACAGTGGCTAAAGAAAGCAGTTAGATCTAAGAAGGAAAATGTGGGGTTTGGCACAGTTATTCCCTGGAAGCCCTTTCGGAAGCAGAAGTCAGAGAGAAGGGAGGAGGTGGCTAGTGAGCATGGAAGGCGCCACGCACGGCTCTGTTTCCCAAGATGCAGGGGGTTGACTGTGAAGCACAGGGTCTGGAGGAGTTTGCAGCTTACCTGAAATGGATTCTGCATGGAAAGCCATTCTTTCCCATTCTCTAAAACCCTACTTGCCCATGTTGCTGCTGTGGCCCCACTCAGCGAGGGGTCTGCTGGCTTCACAGAATGTCGTGAAGTTGGATCTCATTTCCGGAGTTCTAAGAAGCCTTAATATCTCACCTGGTTGTGTTGGCAGCTTGTCACACAGTAGATCTGATCAGTTCACCTTTGCTGGGGCTCCACTCAGTAGTAGGTGCTGGGTTTGATCAGCGTGCACAGGGTTGTCACCTGTGTCTTTGGGATGGAAAGTCATCTCACCGAAGTTTGCCTGCAGATTGCAGAGGGGAACCAAATACTCTCCCATGGGAACTCTACCTTGTTGGGGTTGGGGGAAGTGACACATAACCTGATTTTTTCTTTTGCCTAGCCTAACGTTTGTCAAAGTCTCAAATTATAAGGCAAGAACTTCATTAAGACTCTGCCGTTGTTCCTAGGTTCTCCCACCTCTGCCACCTTGTATCATTTCTGTCATCAGATTCAGCTTTATAAACCTGAAAAGGTGAACATATCTGGTAGTGTGACGAAAAATGAAAATAGGAAAATGGGAAACACAGCTGACTCACAGTTCAGGCAACACACAACCCTAAAATACTCTTGTCCAAACTGTGACGAGAACCATGCTGCCAGAGGACAGGAGGGGGTGAAGCAACAGTTCCAACAGTGCTAAGATGAAGCCCAGACAGAAAGTGACGTTCACCATTGTCAGTCACCCGAGAAACAGCTGAAGGTAACTGGAACGTCCCTATACCTGCTCAGCAACACACCATATTTGAAAAGCAACCCTTGGGGCTGATGAGGTTGAGTCTAAATTGATAGAGCTTCTCTGGAAATTAACATTGCAGTAAATCATAAGAACCACAAGATGTTGTAGCCTCTGCTCCAACAATTTCGTTCTCAGACATTTATCCTAGGCCGGTAAATCAAGTATGGATAGAAGTGGTGACTGTATTACAACAAAGAGCACAGCAGGGTTGAAGGGTACAGAGGCGAGAAAAAGACCGTCCCAGACGCCCAGTATTAAGGGGTAACATGTCAGCCAGCTCAGTGCTCATACAGTCATAAAAGTCAAAACCGTAAAGATAGCAAAATAACATTCGTGCTATGTTTGCAATATGTGAAGACATGACCCCAAATGGGAGAGGATAGACAAAACAAAATATCCTCCCTTAACTGGCGTTTATGGGTGATTTTTTTTTTAAAAAGGGGGATAAAAATCCACACACCCAATCTTAGCGAAAGATTACAGGGGAGGGGCCTACCAGGGCTGACTTCCCAGGCATGCGATGAACACAGTCTCACAAAGATCCCACGCTTGAAAGTTTTAGTGCTCAGCTGTTTCTGTCTGGAAAGTCTCAATGAATTTTTCAAATGCATCTTCACTTCACACTGGACTCTGCAAATTATGCATCTGGTCCTGGATCTTGACCTGAAAACAAATGAACAGGACCATTAACAAACTGAGAATAGACGGAGCCAAACCAGTGAAACATACTCCAATACAGCCTGGGCGTGTTTCATTTTGCACGTAGTTTGTAAGAATACGGGCTCTTTTTTAAAAGCTATTTATCCCAACACCCACCACCAAACACTCTCCAGGCTTCGCTAATTGAGAGTCAGTTGGTCTTCTGGAGGTCCCCGTGGCAGTCCGGAGCACACCTCTGCTGGTTTTTCAAGGTTCAAGTGGCCTTCAGGGCTTGCATGCAACATCAGTTATTTAGGGAGGCTGCAGTCCCCAGCACCACCTCTTATTACTAATACTTGATAAAGTTGAATGAAAAAAATCCACCATTGGTAGCCTGTCCCTGCAATAGGATCTTTTTTTTTCTTTTAAAACTTGATTGGGGACGGGTTTTATAACTTGAATGGCTCTTTTACATATCAAAAGCCCCACAGCCGAATGTAATTTGTATTTGCAAAAAGGATCGGTTGTAAATATGATTTACGAACAACATTTCTCAGTTGTTATCGGAGTGGTTTCGTGTGGTCCCTCGCCGGCCCCTTCGGGTGAACTGTGCACTGGGGGTAATGAGCGTGTTGGCAGATCTCATCAGAGCCCAGCGCGTCCCGGTGGCCGCTACCAGCCGGGCCTCTTGTTTAGTCTTGTTTACAGCTGACAGCGTTATTATTCTGACCAGGGCTCTGCTTTCTTATCACATTGTTGTGTTGAGCGCACCTTTTCCTCTCCGTTTGTGTTTCCTGGCAGGGCTTTTCTTGCCTTATTGACAGTTTGTAAAAATATGCATTAATTTGGAGTTTCCAGCATGTATCATGGTGTCTCTTTGCTGTGTTTGCTTGAAGTTGATTAATGATAGACCCTCGCTTGGGGTTGGTCTCCGGAGAGCTCTTTCACAGGTTCTGCATGTTAACTAGCAAAGCAGAACACACATCGAGCCGCGATTAGCCCAGCCTCCAGTTTTTGGTCCCCACAAACTACCTTGTGTGATCGGTTCTTGGTTCATGGGATTATTTCAAGGTTTGTTTTCCTCCACGCAGGCGGCCACTCCGGGGCCTGTTAGCTGCTACCCAAAGTGTGTCCTTGGACTAGCAGCATCAGCACAGAGCTGGTCAGAGATGGAAGTCTCAGGCTGCATTTTACCAGAGCCCATGTTAATGGGCGTGCACATCACACTGTAAGAAACACTATGGAGGACACACCCACTGATGCTTCCATCCAGAGACCCTTCTGGGATGCTGAGAATCTCCCCCTCCGTGCAGTCCAATATGGTAGTCAGTAGCCTAGGCAGTGGCCCTGGAGACTTAAAATGTAGCCAGTGCAACTGAGAAGCACGATTTTAAACTGTCTTAGTTTTCGTAGTCACACGTGGTTAGTGGCTGCTGTATAGACCGTCACAGCCCTAGACTGTGGCTTCTGTGTTACCCAGAACGCCCAGCTTACCTTGAGTTGGGAAGTCCCCTCGGTGAGCCTTCTCTTGCTTTTCCAGGCATCCTGTACACGTCAAAGAAGAGCCTCTGGACCCCGAGGAAGCTGAAGGGCCACTCTCCTTAGTGACAACAGCCAACCACAGTCCAGATTTTGACCACGACAGAGATTACGAAGATGAACCTGTAAATGAGGACATGGAGTGAACATCTGGGCAGGCCAACCCCAAGAGTGTGAAGATTGGGGGGGAAAAAACACACACACAAAACAAAACATGTCAAAAGTTGGCAGTGAAATCGTTCTCCATTGGTTGTACAGTCTGGAGGATTTTTCACTACATTTTGACAACTCTGCAATGTGTTAACTCTTAGTGCCATCAAGAATCCCATTTGGGAGTATTTTTGATTTTTCTACTTTTTGTTGAAAAAAGGAATTTGTACTCTGTGCATTGGATGGACTTGTTTGGTACTGGGGATTTTCCTCTCTTAACAGTCAACATCAGTGTTGTAAATTCGCTAAACTGATTCACTTTTAGCAGCAGACTTTGCGAACTGCAGTCCTGCCGACGTTGCACAACGAGGACACCCAACCGAGCACGTGCGCCCGAGCTGCAGACCAGGCCTCTGCCCAGAATCTAAGGACTCCAATGGACGACCTATTTGCACAGTACTGCATGTTGATTATCACTGCCTTTACTCCAGTTTGTTTGGTTTTTTTTTTTTGCTTCCAGTTGGGATGGGGAAGGCCTTTGTGTGTGTATTGGGGGGAGGGTTTAAAAATAATTATCCCAAACTTTTTAATGTATTGCCTTTTTTTTTTTTTTTTTTTTGGCTTCTCCTATACCATTTTAAGTTCTGACCTCAGGCCTCCATTTGGGCCCGCGGCCTCTTGGAGGCTTCAAGTTTTCTGTACCTTGTGATGAATGTTAATAGGTGTTTTTATTATACAAAGCTGAATGTCATTTCTCGTTCGTAGTTTTCTGTCACTCATTCCATTTCCCTTCAGACATCACCACTGTTTTCTCAAAAGTCAGAAAACATTCCGTTTTGGTCTTTTGCAAAAAGGTCCCAAATGCTGCACTCTACATGTGAAGGTCCTCTCACCCAGACGTGAAGTTCCTGCCAGAAAGAGAATGAATGACAGAAAAAAAAAAAAAAATTAGAGACACCCTAGGAACCATGCAGATTCATTTCACAAAGCAGTATTGGAATGTGGGAAGAGGGTTGTTCCAGATTTTCTTTTTTTTTTTTTTTAACACTGTACCTACCGTCATTCTTAATAAATGCCACAGCATTTACCCGCACAAGGAGACATAGGCAGTAGCCCCTCTTCCCCCCAAACCAAAAAAAAACCAAAAAACACTGACAGTCTGGCCGTAGAAGGCTCTCCCTGGGATGGCCGAGTTGAGGTGGGCCTCAGGCTCTCGCAGTTGTTAACACCAGCATGAGTTGCTTTGTTTGCAAAATGGCCCCAAAGCTGGCTTCCCGGAACAACTCTGCTGAAAGTGCCGGTGGCCCCCAATGGAAACATCCATTCTGACCTGCTTGGTGGCTTTCATCTCTCTGTTTGAATGCAAATCAGATTTCAATTTGAACTTGTTCTGTGAGTTAATGAGGACTGGGCTCAGCGGAAGCTGAGGAGTTAATTTCCACTGTGCGGACCTGGTGCAGCAAGGCAGTCTGTGAGGCGGCATCACCCCACCAGTCCTGTCTTGGAAGCCAGCAGCGCGAGACATCAGGTAGATGGGAGCTCAGCCCAGGCTTGGGCTCCTGGGGAACCAGGATGTGACTCTCCTGGGTCAGGGCAGCCTCAGTCCTCGGAACCCCTGAACGCTTCCACTTGCCCCCCCCACTTTCCCGTCATTTATTTATCTAGGACAGTAGCTCTTGTTTTAGTTCGAGAGCCGTTTGGAGAGCTTAATTTATATGCTTTGTACCTTTTTTCCCCTAAAATTACCAAAGATATTCCACAAAGTTAAATTATGTTCTCTGTTTTTATGCTTTATCTGATGAAGCCAAATATCCTCTTCTTGTTGATCAAAGGAGGCAAAATAATTTAGAGGCAATTGATGAGATATAGGCTATTGCTAACTTGAGACAACTGCTCCTTCATCATAGAGGACATTTAGGAGACCAAGTAGGTAATGGAACCAAAGTAGTTACTTTTTTTTTTTTAAGTCATTTTTTGTTGTTTGTTTTTTTCCTACAGAGACCAAAACTCATTCCTGTAAAGAGAAATTACGGGGCTACTGAAGGGAGAAATAGGATACAGTATTAAGGGTGTACCATCTCCAAGAAAAAAAAAAAAAAAAAAGAACAGTGTATGGCATATGAAACAGGGGGTGTCCAGTCCAGGAGACAGTTATGGTAAAATGAAGGTAAAATTCAGAGAGAACAAAAAAGCTTCCACAATTGAACTAGACCACGTAATAGTATTTCTAGAAGACATTTCTTTTCAAAGAAAGATTGTATGCCACTTTTGTTTAAGGACTGTGCTGTGATCACTGCGTTCATTTTAGTTTCTCTTGTCATATATATCCTCAAGGTTTTTGTTTTATTTTTTAAAAGGTTTTCTTTTTGTCCTTCCTTTCTTTCAGATTAGGCTTGCCTCAGCATTTTTCATTTAAAAAAAAAAAAGTAACATTCCTGTCCACTCACAAGCTTGGTAGAAAAACTTTGGCAGTTACTTTGAAGCTTCACACTGCTTTCTCTAAAAAGGGCAGTCTGTGGTCACTCGAGACTTACATTTTTTTTTTCCCCCAACTTTTCCAGGCAGCGTCATGATGTGCAGGCAGTAGCCAGACAGGGTCATGGGAAGGGGGCCCTGTGCTTCTAAACTGAGTGGTTGCTGGTTAGTTTGGTATTCAAAAGAGGATAAAAATCTGGTAGATTAGTTCATTCTCAGCATGTGTAGCTAGACATGAGTAAAGTTAACAGCATGAGAAACTGTTAGTACGCATACCTCAGTTCAAACCTTTAGGGAATGATTAAAATTAAAAATACATTTCACTCAGTTGCACTTAGTCGTATGTCTTGCATGCTTAGTCTAAAGACTGTAGCAAAAAGAAAAAAAAAAGAAAAATTAGATTTTACATATCTTTGCAGGTATCACAGCCTTGCAGAAGAACCAACTGAAAAAAAAAAGAATCTCAGGCTTTACAGCAAGCAAACTTCACTCTGATTTTTCCAATTCTGATTCTGTATCCCTTGGGGGTAATCCCAGTTGCTTCTTTAGGATGGGGTTTATTATGTTGTACATATATCCCGATGTGTCTGTGTGACTCTTTGTCTTTTTTGGGGGAGGGCGGAGGGTGGTTCTTTTTTTAGATATTGTTCCTAAAAAGGAATAAATGCATACACCTGTTTGTCAAAACACCTTTGCTTTTTGTGCAACTGCTTTATATTAACAATACTTAAGAAAAAAAAAAGCTTTGGAAAAAAACTACTGTATGTAATGGAATTGCAGGATATGCTGCACATGTATTTTATTTAGTTATTCTTGCTTTAAGAATATCGGATGACATTTCCTGACATGTGGGAGGGAGAAACTCCCAAACTTTTTTTTTTAGGCTTTTAAATTGTAACATAGTTGACAGATTTTTTTTTTTTCCCCCCTGTTCTCATTGATCAGTGCATCTTGTACAGGTTTTTTTTGTGTGTGTGCGAACGGGTGTGTGTTAATCTGTTTTTTGATACATTCTTATCCCTTGTGTTTATCCTACCATTGCCCTCCTGGCTATCGTAAATGAGTTCATACATTTGAAAAGAGAAAAAAAATGTTGTTTTAAAAAGTGTTTTCTCCGGCTGCAGTAAATACTTTGCATGATGAAATTCCAGGGTCACACTTTCAAAGTTTATCAGTGAAGTAGTGATTAATCATGAGAGTGTCAAAGCTATTGAACTTTTTGTATAAAAAAAAAAAAAAAACTTTACAAGGTGCCAAGATGTACAGACAATTTTGTTACTTTTTTTTTTCCAAAGAAAAGCATACCTTAGGGAGAACAGTCCCTCGCATCAGACAGATGCACCGTCAGGAATGAGGATCCACCCTATTGTCCCGAGTCTGTCCTTGTGAGACAAGTTAGCGCTGCCTGCAGTGTACCAGCAGTGAAAGGAAATACCAAGGCTGATGAATGGGAAGAGTGGCCGCCAGCCCCGCCACCCTTGGACAGCTCCGACCTGATTCCCAGCGTTCCATCAGACCTGGTAAAGACACCTTGGATTCTTCGCCCAAAATGCAATGTCCGTCATTAGCAATTTTATCATGGGGGAAAAAAAAAGTTAAAGATTTCCTCTCCTTTCCACATTCCAGCTTGATCTCCGTTTCCAAGGGTACAAAGAAGAACATGTTTTTCAGGATTCTGAATCTTTGGGGGACCTTTTGCTTAATGGTAGACCCTCTGGATATTCCAGATGTTTCTGAGAGTCGGTTTGGCTTTTCTCTCCCGAGAATGAGACTTAACAATTCCAAAGGCATCTGTGTGGGCCCCGTGTAGTTCCCGCAACGTGCGCTACCCAGAAGCCTGCGTGGAGATGGTACAGCCCGGACTGTGAGCGTGGTGCTCCATGGAGATGTGCTGCCAGTAACAAGAATTTTTTTCTTTTTGTTCTGTTTTGATAAGGCATAAAAGGAACTCATTCCTTGACATCAACTGTAATTCCATCATTCCGTGTCTGTGGATACAGACAATAAAAAAAAAAATGTTGTGTAGTCAGTACTAATTACTGACATGATCGCATTCTCAAATGCAATAAAAATGCTGGTTGTTCACACTGGTAGTCAAAGTCGCCACCGCCTAAGTTTCTTTCCCCTTCTGACCTGCTGAGAGTGTATGTTTGGCATATGCCTTCGGTTTAGCACCAGCTGCTTCCAACTCAGAATTAAAATCAATCTTAACTAAAAGCTTTCATCATCACAGAGGGCTGAAGCTCTCATCCCTCAGGATTTCGAAGTGAAAGTCTCCACTTAGAGAATTGAGGAGGAAAAAACACAGAAAAGGGGAGGTTACCTTTTCTCTCCAGGAAGCACACTGATTTTTTTTCCATCATATTTTATATAGAGAAAACAAAATATTGAATAACTAGCATTAAGAGCAAACTAAAATTTCAGAGGAAAGCAATTTCATGAATAATTCATTTAAATTTCACATCTGCAAGATTAGTCATCCAAATAAAATGCTAATGTCAAAAACATGCACCATCTATAATATTCTCATCAAGAAATCTCTTTGCATATAAAGATAAATGCTGAGATTAGAACAAATGATTTTGTAAAAATATTCTATCCCAAAGTGTCTGGTCCATAGCTGCCTTCCCGAAACCAAATAGTAAAAGCCCCCGTAACAGTATTTCCAGAAAAACCATCTTGATTTCTGAGGTCTTTTAAGAATTTCAGATCTCTAGGAAAATTTGCTAATTCTCTCTAATACTATTCTGTCATATATAAGGATGAATTAATTTGGGCATTCTCTTTGAGTAAAAAAATTAAATTGGTATATCAAAGGCAGCACTTTTAAGTGGCCAAACTACAGTGACATACAACCTTTAGGTATATAATTCAGAGCACATAACACCAGCCAGTGGACGTCTTGAAAATTAACCTTGCAATTACTCGGCAAAGACCAGCGGACACTGAAGAAGATATAGATATTCTTCCCCAGCATTGTTTTGAAAAGACCTTATTAGGAAAACATTTCTTTTCATACGTATTTTGCAGAGTAGTAGCCCCTTTTCATTAACAGTTATGCCACTGTCTAAAGCCTCGCTAGTCTGATAATTAGTGAAACATTTGAACTCTTAATTTTTAATCTAGCTACTACTACAAATAGGGTTAACTGAAATTCCTTTAAATACCAGGCTTAAACATAAACACTGCTTAGAGCATGTGCAGTTGGTAAAATGAAACATGTCCACATATTGTGAGTCAACTGAAAGACCCAAACCCAGTATGTATGACGCTGCATTAGTGAACATTTTGCTGGTTGATACAGATGACATTTTTATTTGTATTTCAGGAATTGTTTTAATGCAGGAACATTCTCTGACATCTTTATTTCGGGTTTGCCATTCAGATAAACTAGGCAGCAAACCCAAACTGTTGGTGCTTCTTTTAAACGGGAACCTTTATATCAACAGCCTAAATAAACTCTGGGGAAGACCAACTTCACACCAACACTAACCAGCTGCCTGACAGTTTTTACTCTCCCATCCCCACAAAAAAGATTAAATCATTGTGTAATTAGTCTTTCTGACTGACTAGGTTGTGCTTTCTTTGATGATACTACATATTTATGTGTAGGCTAGTAATCACAATTTATCTTTCATCCTTATTGTAGTTGAGTCAAAAGTAGTCTGTCTTTAAATAAAGTGAAGTTGGGTCTCAGACCTTCATTTAAGGAACTGACTGATGGATGAAAGATTTAAGACAGAATTCACATTGGAGAGAAATTAAATTACATACAAAAACACTGGTTTAACTGTGGGACAATATTTGGTTTAGAAAACTGTCATTCTAGACTTCTATTTATTTTTAAACAGCATTTTATTTTTTAAAAAAACAAAACCCCCTATCATCTTATTTCTGCTCTGATTGTAAAATGACATTCCATGCTTAGTAACCCCCCAAAATACACATATATATCCACTTGAAATGATCCACCAGCCTTTTCTTGGCTTATACCAAGAATACAGGGAGGAGAAAAAAGGGGGAAAAAGACAAGCTTCAAGTTATAATGTTAATTTGAAGGTAACCGGCCTTTAAAGAATTAATTTCAGCCAAAGCAATAATCATTATTTACCAGTGTGTGACATTTTTATCACTCATCATATTAGCAAATTTCCATTGAAAATGCTAAAATGGTTCGTCATAAGGCAGATAACTGCTCTAGCTGTAAAAATGACCAACACAAGTGCTGGTACTCAAACATTAAATTATACTGTAATTAATAAAGACAGTTAAACTGTCTACTAGCAACAGCAATTTAGGTAACCACATTTGATCAGCTATAAATTGTAACTACATTAAAATTCCAGAAATATTAGCAATATGGATTACTTGATGGAAGTCACTGCTGATCACCAATTCTCTATTCTTTTTTTTTTTTAAACAACGGAAGCACAGGTCAGGTTGACCACAAATCCGTGAGCGAAGATCAGGCCTTAGCACTTTTAATCTTGTGAAACAAGCAATTACAAATAGTTGCATCGATTTGTTAAAAAGCTTTAGGTGACATAAATTGTTTCCTGTTTAGCTTATTGCTCTGATACATAAATGTCACCCAGTCCAGCATTTGTGAGGCCACAGAAGAACACAGGGTGACTTCCAGGGATGAATTTGTCAGTCCTTTTGTGAGCTTTCTGGAGAGCCGCTCTTCCTGGCTCGTTTCACATTAACACGAAGGAAAACTATTTTGCTATGTGAATCATTAATACCAGTTTAATTTTCCATTCTCAACTGGGATTTTGTGCTTGCTTTCTTGCCACTCAACATAAAGCAGCACATTTGAAAAACATCTTCTAAATAGAATAATATTTACAAGGCACTTCAGCCTTTGAAAAGCTAATACTCCTCCCTTCTCAATACAAGGGACTATACTTTGGATTGATATTTCTACACTTAAAATACAATTTTAAATGGCTTGTGCATGTTATTGACTTAACATAAATCAAGTGTATCACATACTTTCTTTAGATTGGCATGCCACTTAGAAAAATACATTAGTTTCTGGGGTGAGGAAAAGTCTGGAGAAAATTTATTAAATAGAAGTTTTTACTGTAATAGAATATTAATGTAAGCCAATGCTCATTTGCCATTAAGCTGATCTTTTTTTTTTTTAAACAACGGAAGCACAGGTCAGGTTGACCACAAATCCGTGAGCGAAGATCAGGCCTTAGCACTTTTAATCTTGTGAAACAAGCAATTACAAATAGTTGCATCGATTTGTTAAAAAGCTTTAGGTGACATAAATTGTTTCCTGTTTAGCTTATTGCTCTGATACATAAATGTCACCCAGTCCAGCATTTGTGAGGCCACAGAAGAACACAGGGTGACTTCCAGGGATGAATTTGTCAGTCCTTTTGTGAGCTTTCTGGAGAGCCGCTCTTCCTGGCTCGTTTCACATTAACACGAAGGAAAACTATTTTGCTATGTGAATCATTAATACCAGTTTAATTTTCCATTCTCAACTGGGATTTTGTGCTTGCTTTCTTGCCACTCAACATAAAGCAGCACATTTGAAAAACATCTTCTAAATAGAATAATATTTACAAGGCACTTCAGCCTTTGAAAAGCTAATACTCCTCCCTTCTCAATACAAGGGACTATACTTTGGATTGATATTTCTACACTTAAAATACAATTTTAAATGGCTTGTGCATGTTATTGACTTAACATAAATCAAGTGTATCACATACTTTCTTTAGGTTGGCATGCCACTTAGAAAAATACATTAGTTTCTGGGGTGGGGAAAAGTCTGGAGAAAATTTATTAAATAGAAGTTTTTACTGTAATAGAATATTAATGTAAGCCAATGCTCATTTGCCATTAAGCTGATCTTTTTTTTTTTCTTTAACATACACATGCTTTTTATTATTTTGCACTCAAGCAAAAATTCCACATTCAAAGACTTTCCATCTAGTCGGGAATGTCTCTGGCAAGAAATACGTTAAGAAATCCTGACCTCGAAAGACAGCAGACCTTCCACATCGAGCTTTAGCCCCACCAGGCAACACATGCAAATTTAAGGTAATGCTAGTCAACAGTGTGGAATCCAGAGAAACAGTTACTCTTTAAATCCTGCCTCACCGCTACTCCACCAGCGCTCAGATGAAAATGTTTGATTTGCAACATAAAAGATTCATTAATTACCACTTGAATATTTAAAGCTATTTTGCAGTCTAACAGAGATAGATAAAGCAGTGAATTAAAACCTCTAATAAAATTGTAAAAATATTTCGGTAAGTTTACCCGTGTTATGATTTAGGGAGAGATTCAAGCATTCTCACGGAATAGATTCTTAGCAGTTTTCAAGTATGTATTTGAAGGAAGGAGCTAAGTGTTGTGGGAATAATTTCTCACTTTCAAATGTTTACTAATAATTTATTTGCAAATCAAGTTTGCTACTTTAGAATTCTACCAGTGTGAGGGGCAGGGAGTGCGGCAGTAATTTGCCAGGCAGGTTGGAGCATGGTGTGTCTGATCCAGAAATTAAAATACTTTCAAAAGTATTCAATTAAGCTGGAAGACTTAGAAGCCCTCACATGAAAGGGGTGAGCTCCTCCCACAAAATGCAGCAAATCTAGAAACAGCCAACCCCCAAAACAGCCCTACCACTTCTGCCCAGCATTAGCTGCATTTTATTTTATTATCCTTTATAGCATGTCCGTGTTTAGACCCTGGAATGCTAGCAGTACCCAGCATGTTCTTCAAATCAAATGCAAGAGAACCCAAATGCCAGGTGACCAGACCCAGCCCTGACCATACCAGCTGGGTGACTTGGTGAGTCACTGGGTGACTTGGTGAGTCACTGGGTGACTTTCATCTCTGGTCTTCCCTTTCCTCTTCCTGTGATCCGAGAACATTTAACCACATGACCAGAAGGGATCCTGCCAATTTTAAGTAAGGTCTTAAACATTTAACAGATTCCCCCTTGGGGACTTTCTTGATAAAATTTATGATCTCTCCATGAATGACTCTGCATGGTATTCTGTTGTCTTTAACCACTATTATAATACTGTCCACTTAAACCCTGCCTCTAACATGCCCTGTTAGGAGCAAATTTCACTAGCATGCATGTTTCCAATCATCCATCCATCCATGAATAAGCATCAAACGCATCCGATGACCTGCTCAAACTGAACACGAGATAAACTGGGGACAAGACAGAGTGCTGGCCCCATCGTAGCCCCTGGCTTCACTGGGAAGAGAGTTCTCCAGCATTAGCTGGTGCGGGAAAGCACTGAATGCTCATAAGAAGGAAAGTCCACTCCTTCCCCTGGGACAATCAAGAAGGCTTCTGGGAACACATCGTGCTTAAGGGAAACCTGAGAGTGTCTCTAAGAGTCTGTTGGCTTGGAAGAAGGAGGGAGAAGGTGCTTTAAGAAGAGGCCGAGGGCTGGAGTCTTAAGGCAGGGCAAGGTCAACAAGAAATTTTATAGAAAAATCCTAAAGTCATCATGGCAGGCCCATAGATGAGGCGTATGGCAAAATCATAATTCTTGTCACCAAAGCCCAGAGTTTTTACACAGTCCAGTTCAGCAGTTCCTGAGGAGGTGATGCCACATGAGCCTCACATTCCAGGGGGAAACTGCCCCCTCCACCCTCTCCTGGGGCCGCGTGGGCCGCCTTGTGCTTCCCGGGCTCGGAGCACACTTGGGCTCAGGGTTTCTCTTCCCTCTGCAGTGGATGTGTGTTTCCTGGCCCTCTGTGTGGCTCACAGGCTCCCTCCTTCCAAACACCACACCCCAGTGGCCTTTCCTGACCTCATGTGGTGCAGAGCATGCTGGCTGCCCGCTCTACCCTCCACACTCCATATCCTCTTTACCCACTTTGTCCTTTCCATTGCACTTAGCACCTCACAGCATTCTGCATACATTTGTGTCTGCTTATGGTCCACCTCCCTCTGACCACGAGGGAGGTGTGCTCAGCTGCTGGGCCCCCAGCATGAGGAGCAGAAATCGACACTCACAGTTGCAGAGTGAACCAACAAGCATCACCTTGCCTCTTGGGGAGAGGCAGACTTTCAGCCTCTACAGTCAGAGCCCAGAGCCTGTCCCATAAGCCATTCCACCATTCTACAGCCAAGCAGACCAGGTATCAGATCTAAGATTCTCACCCCAAACCCGCCAGGTGGGAATGGTGAGCAGCATCTTACAAATGAGGACCATGGGATGCCTGGGTAACATGCTCAAGGCTGTGTGGAGAAGCTGGAGGGCTGGCATTCGCCTCCATGGCTGATTCCACTAGCTCCTCTCTTGGCACTGGTCCCAGCACTTAAGTCTAAACAACCTCTCACCTAACATACCAAATAGGCTCACATGACTATGTCACTTTCAAGTGGAATCACTGATGTCCATTTTTAAGATATTACAAAATTATTAAATAATATGGAGAAAAGCCATTTAAATCTGAGCCTTATACATACAGTATGTTGTGCCCATTGTTTTTTAAATTTAAATCTAATTGATTTGCAATGTTGTATTAGTTTCAGGTATAGAGAAAAGTGATTGATTCAGTTATTTTATATATATATATATATCCATTCAAGATTCTTTTCACATCCAGGTTTTTACAGAATATTGAATGTAGTTCCCTGTGCTACATAGTAGATCCTTAATGATTACCTATTTTATATACAGTAGCATGTATATGTTAATCCCAAAGTCCTAATTTGTGCCCAATATTAAATGCAATGTCAGGACAACAATTCCCAAGAGTGGTCAACACTCTGAATTTATTGTTCATCATAAAGACTTTTATGACTTGACTCCTGTCAAAGAGGACTATTTCTGCTGTCTGAAATGGTGAGCAGCCAGACACCTTTCTTGAGTCCTTCTATAAAGTCCATTAAATGTCTTCCTAACAGGTACAGTAAAAGGCTTATATCCAGAATCTCCACCTTAGCTGAGATCCAGTGTCCCTGGCAAAATGCCCAGAGAAGCTGTGAGCTCCTTGAGGACAGACTCTGTCATATTCCCTGCAGGACCACCTGGAATGGGCCTCGGGCGCGACGAGAGTGGCTAAGAGCAGGAGCAGGCAAGCCTGGAACTGAAGCCAGAAAAACGGAATTTCTCTTGCCCTGGCCCTCTTGATAACTGCGCAACTTTGGACGAATGTCTTATAGGGTCTGGAACCTGTCTCTTATACACATCTCCTGGTTTTTACAGAATATTGAATGTAGTTCCCTGTGCTACATAGTAGATCCTTACTGATTACCTATTTTATATACAGTAGCATGTATATGTTAATCCCAAAGTCCTAATTTGTGCCCAATATTAAATGCAATGTCAGGACAACAATTCCCAAGAGTGGTCAACACTCTGAATTTATTGTTCATCATAAAGACTTTTATGACTTGACTCCTGTCAAAGAGGACTATTTCTGCTGTCTGAAATGGTGAGCAGCCAGACACCTTTCTTGAGTCCTTCTATAAAGTCCATTAAATGTCTTCCTAACAGGTACAGTAAAAGGCTTATATCCAGAATCTCCACCTTAGCTGAGATCCAGTGTCCCTGGCAAAATGCCCAGAGAAGCTGTGAGCTCCTTGAGGACAGACTCTGTCATATTCCCTGCAGGACCACCTGGAATGGGCCTCGGGCGCGACGAGAGTGGCTAAGAGCAGGAGCAGGCAAGCCTGGAACTGAAGCCAGAAAAACGGAATTTCTCTTGCCCTGGCCCTCTTGATAACTGCGCAACTTTGGACGAATGTCTCTAAGCTTCAGTAAGCATTCTCACATGGAAGAGAGAAGTATAAAGACGAAACAAGACTGTGTGTGTGTGTGCCTATACTTGACACTCTAGCTGGGAGCCAGGCTGCTCAGTGTCATGCTGAAGCATAGAAGTCCAAGCGTTAGAAGCAAATGAAATAAGGAGAGATGCACTCTTGAGAGGCGGGGTCAGGAAACAGGCCTGCAAAGATGAGAGACTGAGTTACGACCTGAAAAGGGGAGTGAGGACCATCTATCATCTAGGTGGGCTTGTGATGACTCTCTTTCCCGGCAGTCGTTTCTCTTCTGCAAGCACAGCACCCTTAATTCACTACAGAGCACCCTCCCTCCTACCCTGTAAATGTCACTTCAGGAGCACTTTAACCTTTCCTTTAACCTTCTTCCTCAGAGGTCATCCCAAGTCTTTATTAAAGCATTGAGAGAAATACTCTTCTTGAAGGAACTGTTGATTGGCCAGGACAAGCGCTGAGAGTCCTGACTGACCATTTGTGCTATAATCTAGAAAGGATCCACCTAAGTAAAAGGAAAGGCAACAGAGACAAAAGAGAAAGAGAGAAAGGTAGAAGTCCAGAAAGGTCTGAGAGCTGAGACCAAGACCAAGGCAGGAGGCTAGGCAAGGAGACTGACAGTGACACCGGGAACAAGAAATAACAGATACATTGATCACATCATGTGGGCTCCTGGAGGCAGCCGTGCCTGAATCTACAGGAACACATCTGGCTTTCAGCCATGTGAGCCGGTAACTTCTCTTGCATCTGCCAGTTTGTAATCAAATACCCCTAATGGATGTAATGTGGAGTGGTGGGCAATTCACAGAGGAAACAACAGGCATCAAAGCCCTACTATAGAAAAGAGCGTTCCAAGTTCAAGGATCTGAAAGGAGGCTCCCAGGTTCAAGTACCTCAAAGGAGGCCTGTGTGTCCGAAGCCCCAAAAGTCAGGGACGGCACAGGCTCGATGATGTTTGAGACAGAAGCCCAGACTGAACCACTCGTAATCATGGCCTCATAAGAAAGAGTCATGTGGCATGCCAAATCCAGGTTCTGAATGATCCTCCTCCTATCACTGTATAAATAAGACTATAAGCTTAAAACACACTGTACTGGGGAGAAAAGCAGCACCTCTCTGCAGCTGGAAGAGAAGCAAAATGTGCTCTCCCCAAGTCCAGCATAATCCGAGATGCTAAAAAAGAATAGTTGATCCAGGTCACTGGAGAATAACTTGGATGCATTTTATATTATTTCTCTCATTTCTTGATCAGAGGGAATTTGTCTTCAGGCTTGACTGAATATAGGCTCAAATACGAAATTACAGTTAAACAGAGAGAAGGGTCACTAATGCTTGAGCATAGCTCTCCAAAAGTAGTGGTTTTTCAAAAAATGTCTTCATAGTCTCAGATAGGTATTAATTAGGAATATAAACTATGGTGAAGAGAGCAGGTGAGACAGAAAGACAATGGACTCCAAGAGTAGTGCATATTCTGTGTCTGTGTTTCCTTCCCCATCTCCTCAATATATCTTCTTCTCTCCCTTCCCCATCCCACCCCAAACCCTGCATCTCTAAGGGTATGAAGCCCACACTCCCCAACTAAGGTGGGTTTCTGCCACTGACACTCAGCCGGCCCACAGCCACATGACAGTCACATCTCCACCCTCCGATTCTGAATCACGCTGCCTGTGCCATGCCAGCTGCTGACTGTTTTGAGTAATGCCCCTGGCTTCCTCTGGGTGGTAAAGAAGGTGACCACAGGCAGTGTCGAATCTCTGAGTCAGGGTCCCTGTTTCACCGTCAGACATATCTAGGGGAGGATTCCGATCGCTCTCACTTGGGTCATCCGTTCCTCTCCCAGCCAGCCACAATAACCAGCAGCAGGAGGGATGTCCTCTAATGGCCTCGCCTATGGAGAATGTTTGCCAGACTTCATAGGATCAGGATGAACAGGATAAAACTGTTCCCTCTAAAAATACCAATGATGCTAGGAACGCCACACCCACTGCCCGCCACCAGTGCTGCGCTCTCAGCATTTAAAGGCATGGTCCCTAGCCCTCAGGTGGCTGCTTCTCCAGTTTCACCTTAGAGGTGGCCCATTCATCTACCAAACAGCTATGCTTCATGCCTACCCTGTGTCAGACACCTTTTTAGTTTCTGGGGGTTCAGTAGTGAACAAAGGAGAAAATAATCCCTGCTTTCCCTTAACTCCTCTCTAGACAGGGAACGCAGGTCAGATGGAGACAGGCAATCCGCAGAAAAATAAAGCAGTGGAGGGGGGAGAGAAAATGCCTAGAAGAGGGCCAGTGGGGTGGTTGCCACGGCAAAGACCTCAATGCTAAGGTGACATTTCAATAAAGATCTGGAGGGAGCAAGGTGGTTGCCAACTGGGAGGAGGGTATCCTATGAAAAGGGAACGGAGGAGGCAAAGGTCCTGAGTCTAGAAGAAGAATGAGGAAGAGGCTGCAGGGACAAGGACAGAAAGGGAGCGGAGCAGAGGTCACACCTGGTGAGCTCATGCTGGAGATGCCTGCTTTGCTTCTTGGAGAGATGGGAACACTGGAGGTTAGGAGCACAATCACACTACCCACCGACTCGGGTTTTAGCGGGTTCCTCTGACTGCTGTCCTGGGAATGTAAGGTTGCAAGTGTGGAAGCAGAGGCTTCAGGTGGAAGACAGACTACAGGGTCTGGAACTAAGGGGCAGCAGGAGTTATATTTTGAAACCAGAGCCAACAGAATTTGCTGCTGATTATGGGCCATAATAACAGATGATACCACTCTAATAACAGAAAGTGAAGAGGAACTAAAGAGCTTCTTGATAAGGGTGAAAGAGGAGAGTGAAAAGGCTGGCTTAAAAGTTAACATTCAAAAAAACTAAAATCATGGCATCCAGTTCCAAAACTTCATGAAAATAGAAGGGGAAAAAGTAGAGCAGTGATGGATGCTCCTTTCTTGGGCTCCAAAATCACCATGGCTAGGGACTACAGCCATGAAATTAGAAGGCGCTTGCTTCTTAGAAGGAAAGCTATGACAAACCTAGACAGCATAAAGCAGAGACATCACTTTGTCAACAAAGGTCCATATAGTCTAAGCTATGGTTTGTCCAGAAGTTATGTACAGATGTGAGAGCTAAACCATAAAGACGGAGCATCAGAACTGATGCTTTTGAACTATGGTGCTGGTGAAGATTCTTGAGAGTCCCCTGGATTGCAAGGAGATCCAACCAGTCAATCCTAAAGGAAATCAACCCTGAATACTCACTGGAAGGACTGACGCTAAAGTTGAAGCTCCAATACTTTGGCCACCTAACACAAAAAGCCAACTCACTGGATAAAACTCTGATGCTGAGAAAGATTAAAGGCAAAAGGAGAGGGCAGCAGAGGATGAGATGGTTACATAGCATCGCTGATTCAACGGACATGAACTTGAGCAAACTCTAGGAGATAGTGGAGGACAGGGAGCCCTGGCGTATTGCAGTCTGTGGGGTCACAGAGTTGGACATGACTTAGCGACTGAACAACATGGTCCATCATTAAAAGTGTTGGTAAAGACTTCCAAGATGTTTTGGCCGGATAAACTGAAAGAACAGATTTGCCATGCAGCCAGCTGGGAAGACCTCAAGAAGACTGATCTACATTTTAAATTCAAGAGGTGTGCATGTCTCTATAAACAGCACAGGTTTGTTCCTTTTTACGGTTGAATAATATTTTATATTATTATGTATAAAATAGATATAATGACAACTGACTGCATAGTACAGCAAACTCAGTGCTCTGTTTGACCTAGATGAGAAGGAGCTTCAAGGAAGAGGGGATATATGTCACTGATGCACGAGGTTGTGCAGCAGAAAGTAACACAATACTGTAAAGCAACTACACACCAAAAAAAAAGAAAAAACTTAAGAGGTGTGCTGACCACTGCACTTGAGATGCTGAGTAGGCAATCAGTGAAAGAAACCTAGAGTTACGAAGAGTTTAGGGCTGGATATATGCTGGGGACAGGCGTGATGGGGGCAGGAAAGAGTAAGCATTTTGGTTTCAGTAACACAAGGAAGGTAGAAAATCTTTATCCCATGAAAACAGAATCTACTTGGGAGCAATCCTACAGTTTGAATTCAATGAAATCAAGAATTTGGAAATCTAGCAGAATCATCTTTGGCCCAGAATCAGGTGACTTACTTAATGAACTTAAAGTTGATGTCCCTAGAAGAGAAAGTCTCTTATGCTAGCCTTAAAGCAAAGGAGCTGTGGTAATTACTTAGTGCTAAATTAAGTTCATAATTTTTTTTTTAATTTGTAGCATGAGAACTGGAAAACTGGGTGTGCTGGGGGATGGAGAGAGAAAAAGCACGTTGTGTATATAAACAGCTTCCAACCTAAAGTATCTCCTGGGCTGCACATTTTCATAGAGTTACTAATTCAAAAATAAACATCTTCAAAAAGATTAGTCCACCCTAGATCCATTCTCTTTCAGAAGTCCTTCCTTAATTACAAAATCTGCATAACCCATTTCCTTTGGTGTGCAAAAAGGTGTGTAATTAAACCATCAGCATAATACCTATCTCCATGTAAAACCCGCACTTATGAACTTTAACTGCTGAATAAAAACTCCTATTACATGACCATTAAGTATTATGAATAAAGTAAGTCATGGTAGGACTTGATTAATTTTTATGCACTATGGATTGTGTCTAGAAGAAATCTGATTTTGGTGGGTCTCCATTTGGGCAACGCCACTGCCTTTGATGGCTTCACCTTAGGCAAGGTGTGTACTGAGTTGGCTTAGGGAAAAGCCACCTGACCTCATTGTGGACCTCAGCTTCTCTTGTTCAGGGAGAAATCTAACACTGCCCTAATAAACATCCAACACAGTGACCACTGGAGAGACAGAAACGGCTGGTGACGGCTGGGCAAATTCAAGAAAGAGAATTAACTCCCCTGGCTATAGTTTCCAAAGCTGACATATTTTTTGATTAATACATATTTTAGAATTTTAGGTTAATATAAGGATCTCAGTTTGAGATGAATATTTTATCTGAAATAAAATGATCAATTTGTGCCTCAAGAGCTTAAAGATCCACAGTTTAAGTGATGGTAATGGACAGGGAGGCCTGGCATGCTGCGATTCATGGGGTCGCAAAGAGTTGGACACGACTGAGCGACTGAAATGAACTAAACTAAACTGAGGGAAAAGGAAGAGTTGTCAATGGCAACTCAAAACCCTCAACAGAATTTATTCTATGAACTTCTGAGTAGGGAGGCAGGATTTAAGAACAGTGCTCCAACCAGAAAAAACTGAAGTTGACAAGTAAAGAAAAATTTGGAGTGGAGAGAACCAAACTAGGAAGCTTAGGTCTGAGAAATGTTCAACAGAGTGCCCCAGCCAAGGTGCTGTCAGCGATCCCAAACAAGTATATAAGGGTTCCGAAGGGGAAAAGACCTAAGCTAGGTTTCCCAGGGTTGATTCAGAGACAAACAAACTCCATATCCAAAAAGGACTGATGACATAACCTTGGGGGAATTGAGGTGGGAGGCAAATAGCCTGCAAAAAACCTTTGAAATTCCTGGTATTTAGAGTGGTAGCAGAAACATACAAAGTGGTTCCAGGACCTCCCTTCCAGAAGAACTCGGGAGTGGATATGAGCCTAGAAATTGAGGGGTGAGGCTAGTAGGGGAATAGTGCTGGAACCTCCAGGTAACAGAGGCAGAGGCAGAGGCAGCCTCCCCTGAACATCCCCTTCTCTTCCTCCCTTCCTCCGTATAAGAGCCCCAGCAAAAGGAGTCTGCTCTCAGAAGACAGCAGCGCACACAGGGCAAGCCCAAGCCAACTCCACAAGCCTCAGCTTCAGCTTGTAAAGAAAAATCAGTCATATCACAGGTACAGTTAGTACTCAAGACAGAGAGCTGTCATTTGAATATGAGCTCAAAAGTAGACTTTCAGGATGTATCTTTTAGACAGTGCTCCTGGAGGGAATACTTTAGTGAAAAGGAAAAGTCTTAGACGATATTATGTGTAATACTTACTCCTTGGAAGAAAAGTTATGACCAACCTAGATAGCATATTCAAAAGCAGAGACATTACTTTGCCAATTAAGGTCCGTCTAGTCAAGACTATGGCTTTTCCTGTGGTCATGTATGGATGTGAGAGTTGGACTGTGAAGAAGGCTGAGCGCTGAAGAATTGATGCTTTTGAACTGTGGTGTTGGAGAAGACTCTTGAGAGTCCCTTGGACTGCAAGGAGATCCAACCAGTCCATTCTGAAGGAGATGAACCCTGGGATTTCTTTGGAAGGAATGATGCTGAAGTTGAAACTCCAGTCCTTTGGCCACCTCATGCAAAGAGTTGACTCATTGGAAAAGACTCCGATGCTGGGAGGGATTGGGGGCAAGAGGAGAAGGGGATGACAGAGGATGAGATGGCTGGATGGCATCACGGACTCGATGGACTTGAGTCTGAGTGAACTCCGAGAGATGGTGATGGACAGGGAGGCCTGGCATGCTGCGATTCATGGGGTCGCAAAGAGTCGGACACGACTGAGCGACTGAACTGAACTGAACTGAATGATAACTTGGGCTTCCCTAGTGGCTGAGTGGTAAAGAACCCCACCTGCTAATACAGGAGATGTGAGTTCAATCCCTAGGTCAGGAAGATCCCCTGGAGAAGGAAATGACAACTCACTCCAGTATTCTTGCCTGGGAAATCTCATGAACACAGGAGCCTATGGACTACAGTCCTTGGAGTTGCAGAGTTGGACACGACTTAGCAACTGAACACTCAGAGCAGTCCGATGATAGCATAGCAAAGCTTACTTTACTTTGTTTAAAAGCAAGGAGAAAAACAATACATATTGTACATAACCCAAAACAAATTCTAGCTAATACCAACAAAGCAGTGTTGAGGTGTGGGCTCAGATCGGAGAATATAACTAATGGAAGGGGAGAGCAAGCTAGAGGAGCTGTCTTTCTCAAATGGAAATAAATTATTTCAGCAAGTGCAGGAAATGTATAGGGAAGCATGGATATCCTGATGTGGTTGTCTCTATTTTAATAAGAACTAGATGTAGAGGGCAAGGGAAAGACAGAAAGTAGAGTACAGAGAAAACAGGAAAACATGATAGCAAAAATAATTTTTAATACAGCAGTTCTACAGTAACTATAAACATGATAAATTCAAAAATCAAAAGATAAAGACTACAATGATGAATTAAAAAAATATAAGCTCTAGTAATTCTTTTTTCCCTTTAAGAAGTACATGTAAACATAACGATATAGACTTTCAAAGTAAAAGCAGTAAATAAGTCAGACCAGGAAAATATGAACCAAAGAAAATACTGGCAACTATTTCATTAGAACAGTGAAAAAAAGCTTTTTTGGGGGGGAAAAAAATCACACTGGACAAAGAGGCAAATTATAAGTCTTACAAAGAAGTAAGAAAAAAACAAGACACAGTGATAAAAAAGCACGTTATAGGTGCCTAATAATATATGCTCTAAATATACCAAGTAGTAACAGAGTTATAGAAAGAAGTAAATAAGCAAAACACTGTAGATGAAAAGTTTAACAAATTCCTTTCAGAATGTGCTGGATCAATCAGAAGATGAGTAGCACAAATACGGAACATCTGAATAAACTGATTAAATGGCACCCCACTCCAGTACCCTTGCCTGGAAAATCCCATGGGCGAAGGAGCCTGGTGGGCTGCAGTCCACGGGGTCGTGAAGAGTCCGACATGACTGAGCAACTTCACTTTCATTTTTCACTTTCTTGCATTAGAGAAGGACATGGCAACCCACTCCAGTGTTCTTGCCTGGAGAATCCCAGGGATGGGGGAGCCTGGTGGGCTGCCGTCTCTGGGGTAGGACAGAGTTGGACACGAATGAAGCGACTTAGCAGCAGTAGCATGCTCAAACTAGTAAGGATAAGTGAATATGAAGAAAACTATGTATCAAATAGGAGAAGACAATGGCAACCCACTCCAGTACTCTTGCCTAGAAAATCCCATGGCTGGAGGAGCCTGGTAGGCTACAGTCCACAGGGTCTCGAAGAGTCGTACATGACTGAGCAAATCAGGCAAGAATACTGGAGTGGGTTGCTATTTCCTTCTCCAAAGCATGAAAGTGAAAAGTCAAAGTGAAGTCGCTCAGTCCTGTCTGACTCCCAGCAACCCCATGGATTGCAGCCCACCAGTCCATGGGATTTTCCAGGCAAGAGTACTGGAGTGGCTTGCCCTGCTATAAGGTAAAGTCAATCAGTTATACATATACATGTATCCACTCTTGATAACAAATAACAAAGAACAGTGACCTTAAGAAATGATAAACAAATAAGACGAGGCCCATGATAACTCCAGACTACAGAGTTTGAAGCCTGAAATAGAGGGAGGGAAAACACAGGCAGAGGTTGGTGGATTAGAAAGAAGAGAAGCCTCACTCTCACAGTTGGCCACAGCGCTACTCCTATCAGCCAGAATGGAAAAGCCTCCAGATGCACAGGGCCCTGGGTTACGTCCTCGGAAGGGTCTTGCCTTGATGGTGAGGATTAACTACCCTAGAGTAAATATCTCTCAGGCACTGTCTAACTTCAGCCAGAATGGAAAAGCCTCCAGATGCACAGGGCCCTGGGTTACGTCCTCGGAAGGGTCTTGCCTTGATGGTGAGGATTAACTACCCTAGAGTAAATATCTCTCAGGCACTGTCTAACAAATCCTAAAATCCAGACACTAGAGGAGTAAAGCATTTCCAAGTAACTTAACTGTATCCCAGGACTAACATCAGGAATATTGGTAGGAAGAAAAAGTATCCAGCTTCTAACAGGAAACATTTACAACAACTAGCATCTAGTCAAAACTAACCAGACATGAAAGGAAACAGAAAAATATGACCTATGTGAGAAGGAAAAAAATGTATCAATGAATTGGAACTGTACCACAACTAGCAAAGATGTTTGAATTAGCAGAGAATATTAAAACAGTTGTTTTAACTGTATTCTATATCTTCAAAAATTAAATGGAAGCATAGAAGATATTAAAAAAAAAAACCAGACTTAAACTGAACGTTTAAAAATGAAAATGACAATGCCTGAGATGAAAACAGAGTGGATGGAATTAATGGTAGTTTAGTGGCTCAGTAGTAAAGACTGTGCCTGCAGTGCTAGAGCCGCGGGAGATGTGGGTTCGATCCTGAGATCAGGAATATCCTCTGGAGAAGGAAATGGCAACCCATTGTTGCCTGGAAAATCCTATGGAGAGGATCCTCACGGGTGACAGTCCATGTGGTTGCAAGAGTCAGATACAACTGATCAACTAAACAACAACAGGCATAGAAGAAAACGGAACTTGAGGTAATACCAATAAAACTATCCAAAGTGAAAAAGAAGAAAGAGAATAAATAAAACGGAAAAAGTTAAAAGAAGGGGGAAAAGTATAAAGGAAAGGATAAAAGGAAGGAAGAAAAAAGGAGAAAGGATAAAGGAAAGGAAGAGAAGAAGAAGAAGAAAAAAAAGAGAAGCTAAGGGACAATTTCAAGCAAGATAATATACGTCTATTTAGAATCCCCAAAGCAGGGAGTGATACATAAAAGATATTTCAAAAAATGACTGGTTTCCCTTGCTAAATTTGCTAAAAGTTGTAAAGCCACAGTTCAAGAAGCTCAATGAGCCCCAAGTACTGGAACAATGAAGAAAACTATTATAAATCTAAAGCACATTTATTCAAAATTGCTCAAAACCAGTGGTAAAGAAAATATTAAAAGCAGCCAGAGCTAAACCTACATATTTTACAAAGGAACAAACAATGACTACGGATTTATCATCATAAACAACACATTAGAAGACAGTGGAGCAACATCTTTAATTCACTGAAACGAACTGTCAATCCAGTAATCTAAATCTAACAGAAAAAATAAAAGGAAGGGATATTAAATAAAGAAGTTGCCACCTAGACAAAAGCTGAAAGAATTCATTACCTACAAACGTGCACTATAAGAAATCTAAAGAAAGCACTTCAAGTAGAAATCAATGACAAAAGATGGACATATAGGGTGGTGCCACAAGGGTAGTGTCATCTGCATATCTGAGGTTATTGATATTTCTCCTGGTAATCTTGATTCCAGCTTGTGCTTCCTCCAGCCCAGCGTTTCTCATGATGTACTCTGCATAGAAGTTAAATACGTGGGGTGACAATATACAGCCTTGATGTGCTCCTTTCTCGATTTGGAACCAGCCTATTTTTCCTGTCCAGTTCTAACTGTTGCTTCTTCACCTGCATACAGGTTTCTCAGGAGGCTGGTAAGGCAGTCTGGTATTCCCAGCTCTTTTAGAATTTTCCATAGTTTGTTGTGATCCACGCAGTCAAAGGCTGTGGCACAGTCAATAAAGCAGAAGTAGGTATTTTTCCTGGAACTCTTTTGCCTTTTCTATGATCCAATGGATGTTGGCAATTTGTCTTACCAAAAAGGTTCCTCTGGCTTTTCTAAATTCAGCTTGAACATTTGGAAGTTCACAGTTCATGTACTGTTGAAGCCTGACTTGGGGAATTTTGAGCATTACTTTGCTAGCATGTGAGATGAGATGAGATTGTGCAGTAGTTTGAGCATTCTATTGCATTGCCTTTCTTAGGAGTTGGAATGAAAACTGACCTTTTCCAGTCCTGTGGCCACTGCTGAGTTTTCCAAATTTGAGGGCATACTGAGTGCAGCGCTTTCACAGCATCATTTTTAGGATTTGAAGTAGCTAAGCTGGAATTCTATTACCTCCACTAGCTTTGTTTGTAGTGATATTTCCTAAGGGCCACTTGACTTTGCATTTCAGGATGTCTGGCTCTAGGTGAGTGATCACACCATCATGGTTATCTTTTTTGTATAGATCTTCTGTGTATTCTTGCCACCTTGTCTTAAAATATTCTGCTTGTTAAGTACATACCATTTCTGTCCTTTATCGAGCCCATCTTTGCATGAAATGTCCCCTTGGTATCTCTCATTTTCTTGAAGAGATCTCTAGTCTTTCCCATTCTATTGCTTTCCTCTATTTCTTTGCATTGATCCCTGAGGAAGGCTTTCTTCTCTCTCCTTGCTAT
>SJYC01067360.1:0-13989 GCA_006408675.1 Madoqua kirkii
CTAAAAGCTAGTACTTTGAAAAAAATAAAAAGATAAACAAACCTCTGGCAACACTGACCACGCATACAAAGAAGATTAGAACTGTATATATATGCCTTTGGGCCATCTGTATGCCTTCTTTGGAGAAATGCCTATTTACATTTTCTGCCTATTTTTTGATTGGGTTATTATTTTTTCTTTATATTGAGCTGCACGAGCTGTTTGTATATTTCAGAGATTAATCACTTGTCAGTTGCTTCACTTGCAAATATTTTCTCCCATTCTGTGGGTTGTCTTTTCACTTTGTTTATGGTTCCCTTTGCTGTGCAAAAGCTTTTAACTTTAATTAGATCCCATTTGTTTATTTTCATTTTTAGCTTCATTACTCTAGGAGGTGGGTCCAAAAAGATCTTGCTTCAATTTATATCAAAGAGTATCCTGCCTATGTTTTCCTCTAAGAGTTTTATAGTATTCAGTCTAACATTTAGGTCTTTCATCCATTTTGAGTTTACTTTTGTGTATGGTGTTAGAGAATATTCTAATTTCATTCTTTTACAATGTAGCTGTCTAATTTTTCCAGTACCACTTACTGAAGAGACTGTCATTTCTCCATTGTATATTCTTGCCTCCTTTGTCATAGAGGAATTGAGCATAAGTGAATGGGATTTATTTCGGGGCTCTGTTCCATTGATTGACGTGTTTATTTTTGTACCAATGTCACACTGGTTTGATTATTATAGTTTTGTAGTATGGTCTGAAATCAGGAAGCATGATACCTACAACTCTGTTTGACTGTCATTTCTCCATTGTATATTCTTGCCTCCTTTGTCATAGAGGAATTGAGCATAAGTGAATGGGATTTATTTCGGGGCTCTGTTCCATTGATTGACGTGTTTATTTTTGTACCAATGTCACACTGGTTTGATTATTATAGTTTTGTAGTATGGTCTGAAATCAGGAAGCATGATACCTACAACTCTGTTCTTTTATCTCAAGATTGTTTGAGTTATTCTGGATCTTTCATGGTACCATACAAATTTCAAAATTATTTGTTCTAGTTCTGTGAAAAATGTTATTAGATTTTAGAATAGGGAAGGCGCTGAATCTGTGCATGCTCTTGGGTACCAGGGTCATTTTCAAAATATTGATGCTTCCTATCCTTGACCACAGTTTACCTTTCTGTCTTGTGAAGTTTTCAGTTTCTTTCATCAGTCTCTTACCGTTTTCTGAGTACAAGTCTTTCAGTTTATCACACGAGTGTATGTTCCCCGGTTCTTTGTCTCGTCACAACAAAGATTTAGAGCAACGGACATTAGAGCCCTTGGCACATCACAGCTCTCAGATCTTGGACAAACCGTGTTACAGCTCTTAGGCAAATCAGTGTTACAGCTCTATTTTATTTAGAAGATAGCAGGAAAATGGGAGAGAGAGAAAGAGCACGTGCACGTGACGGGGGGTGGGGGAGAAAGAGTGCACACACACGTGCAAGAGAGAAAGAGAGAGCGAGTGAGCTTTGGCTCTTCCTTTTATATGTTTTCTTCCACCTGGACCCACCCTATGCAAATTGGGCTTAGCCAGGAGTGCTGTTTGTTCCACCTGAAGTCTTCACTCTGGCCCTCAGACCTTCTTTTGTTCTATTTTCATGGGCTTTTCCCTTCCTTGTCTTTTAGCCACTGCCATTTTGGACTCCATTTCCCTATTCTACCTACCTAACAAGTTCATTAGGTAAGTTTATCCCTAGGTATTTTATTCTTTTTGTTGTGATTTTAAATGGGATTCATTTCTCTTTTTGATAGTTCATTGCTAGTGTATAGAAATGCAACATATTTCTGTGTATTAACTTTGTATCCTACAACTGGATTTATTGATAAGCAGCTTTTTTGGTAGTATCTTTAAATATTTTCTATGTACAGTATCATGTCATCTGTAAACAGTGGGAAATTTACTTCTTCCTTTCTGATCTGTTTTCCTCATTTATTTTTCTTGTCTGGTTGCTGTGTTTAGGACTTCCAATATCATGTTTAATAAAAGTGGCAAGATAGTGGACATCCATGTCTTGTTCCTGATCTTAAGGGGAATGCTTTTAGCTGTTTACCATTGAGTGGTGGCTCAGATGGTAAAGAATCCGCCTGCAACGCAGAAGACCTGGATTTGTTCCCTGGGTAGGGAATATCCCCTGGAGGAGGGCATAGCAACCCATTCCAGTATTCTTGCATAGAGAATTCCCATGGACAGACGTGCTTGCCGGGCTACAGTCTATGGGGTCGCAGAGAGTCGGACACGACTGAGGAACTAAGCACAGCACAGCACATGACATTAGCTGTGGGCGCATCCTGTAAGGGCACTATCATGCTTAGGGATGGATGCTCCCACTATGCCTGTTTTCTGGAGAGTTTTTAAAATCATAAATGGATGTTGAATCTAATTTTAAAATGGTCAGAAGAATTGAATAGTCATTTTAAAAAAATATTTACAGACTGCCAACGGGCACATGAAAAGATGGTCAACAACACTAATCACTGGAGAAACACAAATTAAAACCACAATGAGATATCACCTTACACTCATCAGATGGCATCATCAAAAAGACCACAAGTAACAACGGTTAGCAAGATGCAGAGAAAAACAGAACCTTGTGCACTGTTGGTATGAAGTAATTGGTACCGTCACTGAAGAAAATAGTAGGGAGGTTCCTTAAAAAAATAAAAATATAACTACCACATGACCCGGCAGTTCTACTTCTATGTATATATTCAAAGAAAATGAATATACTAATTTGAAAAGATTCATTAACCCCAATGTTCATGGTGGCATTATTTATAATAGCTGAGAAGCAACCCAAGTGTCCAGCAACAGATAAATGGATAAAGAAGACACACACACACACACACACACACACAGCAGATTACTGCTGCTGCTGCTAAGTCGCTTCAGTCGTGTCCGACTCTGTGTGACCCCAGAGACGGCAGCCCACCAGGCTCCCCTGTCCTTGGAATTCTCCAGGCAAGAACACTGGAGTGGGTTGCCATTTCCTTCTCCAACACATGAAAGTGAAAAGTGAAAGTGAAGTTGCTCAGTTGTGTCTGACTCCTAGCGACCCCGCGGACTCCAGCCCACCAGGCTCCTCCGTCCATGGGATTTTCCAGGCAAGAGTACTGGAGTGGGGTGCCATTGCCTTCTCCATAGTGGATTACTACTTAGTCATAAAGAAAGAATGAAATTTTGTTTTTCCATCTGTAACAACATGGATGGACCTGGAGGGTATTATGCTTAGTGAAATAAATCAGAGAAAGACAAATACAATGTGTTATCATTTACATGTGGAATTTTAAAAATAAAACAAACTAGTAAATATAAAAACAAAAAAGCAGATTCATAATACAGAGACCAAAATAATGGTTATCAACAGGGAGATGAGATGGATGGCAGGAGGGGCAAGATAGAGGCAGATGATTAAGAGGTTCAAACTACTATGTATAAAATAAATACATTACAAAGATGTATTGTATAGCACAGGGAATATAGTAAATGTTTTATAATAACTATAGACAGAGTATAATCTATAAAAAATTTGAATTACTATGTTGTGTACACCTGAAAATGAGATAATGTTATCAATTAAATACATATAGAGGCGCTTTCCTGCATGGCAAATGGGGAGTGAAAAGGACATATCCGCTTTAGAAAACACTGCAGCACCAACTAACAAAGGTCAACAGCACATTCCCTGCAATCCAGAAAATCTGCTCAAGAAATTCACTCCAGAGAAAATCATGCGTAAGAGTATGTTTTTAACAGCTGCGCTATCTGTGATGGCAAAATGCTGGAAGCGACCACGCACCCATCAAAAACAGGATAGAAAAATGAATTGTTGGGTATAAATCGGTAACCTATGAAAGCAGTGACAGTGAATGAATCATAGACTGGAATTCTCAGGGCAGTACCGTGCAGGAAATAAGCAAGTTGTTCAAGAATGACTATAAGTTCCCAAGCAGCAAAACGAACAATCCCTTTTTTGGAACTATGGCAAATCAATAAAGAGACACTACAGGTCTGTGGTTTCCCCTGGGGCGGTGGGGGGGGTGGGGATGGTGAGGGCAGAGTATGAGAAACACGACAGGGGATGGGCCTACAGAGAGTCTCAGCGGTTCTGGTCATATCCTGTCCTTTTCACTTTACGGCATGTTGATAATCGTTCATTTTGCTTTTGCCACTACTAAATGTTTCTGTTCTAGTAATGTTACCACCTGGTAGTTATTTAGTTTTTAATCCTTGCCATAAATCCTGTCTTGTAGCTCACCTTCCCAAGGATGAGTCCCTCCAATGAGAGAGGCCATAAATAGTTGAGCCTTTGGAGGTTTCAATAAGTGGAGATGTTAGTGTGAAAGCTGATGAGTTGATGTACAAAAATGTATAAGAATTACAAAAACCCAGCCCTTACTGCTGCTCTACCTTGTCAAACTCATGGCAGATATCAGAGTTATCTTTCTGGTTTTTTTCCCCCCGCAGGTCCCAAAGCGGCCTCGGATTGCTCAGCATCAGACTCCACTCATTCACTCAGAATCCATCAGTGGTGACGGGAGGCGTGACCTATTTGCAAGGCCCGTTCTTGAGTTACTGTCCTTGGTCACATCCAGGCCAATGGGCTCAGGACTGCCAATTAGTCCATTCATAAAAGACTGGAAAAGGCACTTTTCAGGTCAGGTGACCAACACTGAGAGGGAAGCCTGTGGCTTTTACCTAAGTCCCCCAACCTATCCAAACTTGAGTTTATGTAATGGAAACAAAACTGCTCTTGTGCTAACTAAGCAACTGACTTCCACGCATAATATTTGTTTTGGACCTGAGCATGCAGTTTGTGTTTAAAAGAGAAAAATCAAATAAATGAGATTCTTAGATTATTTTTCTGGTTCAGGTGATTCAGAGGGGCTCTTTTTAGTTGCTGACGTTCTTTATATGTGACATAATCCTCTTGGGGAGAAAAGAATGCTTGTGTTGTCCATGAGTCACACTTTAGGGGAAAGACATGGGAATGGTGAGGGACCGATTTCCTTCTATCCTGTTATTAGTACACGTCCATGAAATGGGAACATAAACTCACTCCAAAATACTGAGAAAAAAATTCCTATCTTTACTCCATCCCTCACTTGCTTATCCTTGTAGCAGGAAAGGTGGTTTCTCTGAGTGACTGCTCCACCCAATGGTGACATTCATCATCCATTGTCTGCAATCCGCTCCGGTACAAGGTTCATGGATAAAACTCTGCTGCACACATGTGACCTTGCTTTTGGGCATCCTGATCTCTAGTGAGAGTAAGGGAGCGCCACTTTCCCTGACCTTCAGTGGAGACACCAGCCCTGCTCAGGTCCCAAGTCCAAGCCCAGGGGAAGGAACAAACAGATCCATCCTGCAGGGTGAGAGCTTCAGTCACTGGTGGGAAAGCCTTACCCGCTCTGTGGCTCTGTGAGCTCAAAGGATGAGAGAACACATACTAACATTCCTCTATGACAGAAGGTGAGATAAAGCTTAGCCTAGGCTTTGTTTAACAGATTGAAATGGAGAATTGCTGCAAACCAATAGATGCTGTCCCAGGAAACAGATGAAAGAAACCAAAACCAACACGCTGACTCTACTTTAGTAAGACACACCAGAGATTTTAAAAAAGTCTCTTTACTGAGCACCTACTGTGTGCCAGATCCTGTTCTCTTGCCAAATCCTGTTCTAAGAGTCTTCTATGGATTGGCTCCTTTAAATAGCTCACGCCAGCTCTACCAGGTAGAGCTACTAGGTAGAGCTGGTGTGAGCTCTACCCCCACTTTACAGATAAAGGAATTAAGCACAAAGAAGTTAAGGAGGCAGACTGCAGTCAGAGCGTGAGTTCATCATTTCTTGTTCTTACAGATCACTAGCTAAGACCTGATAGTCCAGAGGCCACTAGGACATTTAATAAGCGTATAATATCTATGGGGTCATGGAGCATTCATTCTCTGAGAAATAATCTAGGGCTACCAGGTGCCAAGGATGCTCAGAGATATTGAAGTGTGTGTGTGTGGGGGGGGGGGGGGGTGGTGTGGGTAGTGGCGGGGCGGACAATGTGGTATCTTCAAGAAGCTAATATTTTACACAATTTATTAAGAGGGCTTCTTAGAGAGAAAGCTGGTGCTAGGACTGGAATAGGGAAAATTCCTGTAGCATTTTGTGTTACTACAAACTAAGAAAGTGCTCAAAAAACCAAAGAGTAGGCAAAAGGGCACAGTAGGTGATCTGAAAGTGTTCCTGATCCTCAGAGCCGGAACAGTTTGAGTGAGATCTAAAACCATAAAATTAGAAGAAAAAGGGGGTAGGTCCTTGATGCTCGTCTTGGCAATAATTTGTTTTTGTGGATTTGATACCACAAACAAAGGAAACCACCTGTCAATCTATGATAAAAGAGGCAAGAATACACAATGGAGAAAAAACAGACTTTTCAATAAGTGGTATCAGGAAAACAGGGCAGTTACATATAAAAAATGAAATTAGAACATTCACTAACACCAAAAAGGAACTCAAAATGGATTGAAGTCCAAAATATAAGGCTGGATACTTTAAAAGTCTGAGAAGCAAACATAGGCAGAACACTCTTTGACATAAATCACAGCCAGATTTTTTTGGATACACCTCTCAGAGCAATAAAAATAAAAACAAAAATAAACAAATGGGACCTAATTAAACTTAAAAGCTTTTGTACAGCAAAGGAAACCATAAACAAAGTGAAAAGACAACCCACAAAATGAGAGAGGATATTCGCAAACAAAGTCACCGACAAGGGATTAATCTCCAAAATATACAAGATGCTCATGCAGCTCTATAAAAAGAGAACATTAGAAAAATGAGCAGAAGACCTAAATAGACATTTCTCCAAAGAAGATATACAGATGGCCAAAAAGCACATGAAAAGATGTTCATCATTGCAAATTAATAGAGAAACGCAAATAAAAACTACAATGAGGCGACACCAGTCTGACACGTGACCATCATCAGAAAATCTACAAACAATAAATGCTGGAGAAAAGGGAACCCTCCTCCTACCCTACTGCTGGGAATGCAAGCTGTAATAGCCATGAGGAAGAACAGTATGGAGGTTCCTAAAAAAATGAAAATAGAACCACCATATTATTTGGCAAAAGGAGGAGAGGGCAGCAGAGGATGAGACGGTTGGATAGCATCACCGATTCAATGGACATGAACTTGAGTGAACTCCAGGAGCTGGTGAGGGACAGAGAGGTCTGGGTGCTGCAGTCCATGGGGTCACAAAGAGTTGGACATAACTTAGCAACTGAACAACAACAACAACATGATCTGGCAATCCCAGATGGACATACATCCAAAGAAAACCATGCTTTGGAAAGACACAAACACTGCAGAGTTCATTGTCACAGTATTTAAAATAGTCAAAACATGGAAGCAACCAAAATGTCCATCAATAAAGGAATGGCTAAAGAAGGTTTGGCACACGTATATATTGCAATATTACTCAGTCTTAAAAAAGAATGAAATGACACCATTTGTAGCAACATGGACAGACCTGGAGATGTTCATACTAAGTGAAGTAAGTCAGACAGAAAAAGATGTATCATGCAATATCACTTATATGTAAATCTAAAAAATAATTATATAAGTGAACTTATTTACAAAATAGAAACAGACTCACAGATTTAGAGAATGAGCTTGCATCACCTGGGGAAGGGCGGAGGGGAGAGACAGACTGAGAGTTAGGAACTGACATATATACACAGCTATACTGAAAACAGACAAACAAAAAGGACATAGTATGCTCTGGGCAACTCTTCAATATTCTGTAATAATCCAAATAGGAAAAGAATTTGAAAAATAATATGATGTATCATGCAATATCACTTATATGTAAATCTAAAAAATAATTATATAAGTGAACTTATTTACAAAATAGAAACAGACTCACAGATTTAGAGAATGAGCTTGCGATCACCTGGGGAAGGGCGGAGGGGAGAGACAGACTGAGAGTTAGGAACTGACATATATACACAGCTATACTGAAAACAGACAAACAAAAAGGACATAGTATGCTCTGGGCAACTCTTCAATATTCTGTAATAATCCAAATAGGAAAAGAACTTGAAAAATAATAGAGGCAAGTGTATGTGTGAGTGAATCAGGTTTTTTGTGTACCTGAAACTAACACAACATTTTTAATCAACTACACTCCAATATAAAATCAAACAAATTACTTAAATTTTAACATTTAATAGAAAAAAAAAACCCACTCACAAAGCATTTGATTACAAATGGCAGAGGACCTGAATAGACATTTTTCCAAAAAAAGTTATACAGATGGCCAACGGATTCATGAAAAAGTATCTGGCAACACTAATCACCAAGGAAATGCAAATCAAAACCACAATGAGATATCACTTCACACCTAATATTTGGCTAATATCCAAAAGACAAGAAATAACTAGTTTTGGCAAGGATGTGGAACATGTGAATCCTTGTATGCTGCTGCTGCTGCTAAGTCACTTCAGTCATGTCCGATTCCTTGCGCCTCCCTCCACGGACTGTAGCCCGCCAGGTTCCTCTGTCCATAGGGATTCTCTTGGCAACAACACTGGAGTGGGTTGCCACACCGTCCTCCCAGGATCTTCCTGACCGAGGGATTGAAACCGTGTCTCCTGTACTGCAGGAGAACTCTTGATCACTGAACCAGCAGAGAAGTCCTCAAGCTACTATGTGGCCAGCAATTTCACTTCTGGATATGTAGCCAGAGGAAATGAGATCACTACCTTAAAGGGATACCAGTGCTCTCAGGTTCACAGCAGCAGTGTTCACAACAGCCAAAGTATAACGCCATCTCAAAGTCTGTTGGCGAATGAATGGATGCAGAAGGTGTGATGTGTGCATGTGCAAGGACACACACACCCAAAACAAGGTATTATTCAACCTTGAAAAAGAAAGAAGTCTTGCCATTTTCAGTAACATGGACGCAACTTGAGGGCGGTATGATAAATAAGTCACACAGAGAATGATCTAACTTACGTGTGAAATAGAAATAAAGAAAAAAAGGACAAACTACGCCTACAGACACACAGAACAAGTTGGTGGTCGCCAGAGATGTGGGGTGCTAGTGGGTGAAATGGATAAAAGTGGTCAAAAGGTACAACCTTCCTCCCAGTTGTAAAATGAACTCATGAGGATATAAGGTACACTATGGTAACTATAGTTAATAATATTACATTGCTAAGAGAGGAGATCTTAATGGTTCTCATCACAAGTAAACAAACTAGGTAAGAAAAAAAAAAAGAGGCACCCTGTCATTTGTGATAACACAGATGAACCAGAGGGGAATTATGCTAAGAGAAATGAGGAAGACAAAAACTACATGGTATCATTAATATGCAGAATCTTAAAAGGAAACAAAAAGGTACAACTCATTGAAACAAAGTTGAAAGTGGTTGTCAGAAGATGGGGGAGGTACACAGGGAGAGGTTGGTCAAAGGGTTCAAAGTTTCAGTTAGAAGATTAGTAAATTCTGAGGATCTACTGTGTAATGTGGTCACTATAGTTGACGGTACTTTACTGCATAATTGTAATTTTTTTTAAGAAAATAAAACTTAAATATCTTCACAGGCACTCAAGAAAATGGTCAGCATGAGACAATGGATATAATAATGAACTAGATAGTGTAATCCCTTCACAGTATATGTATGTCAAATCATCACATTATATACTTTAAATATTTTACAAATTTATTCATCAATTAAACCCTAATAAGGGGAACAACTTGAGAGGAACAATCTGAGCCAAAATAAATAATGTAGTACTATTACTTGAAAACTAAAATTAATGTACATGGGTCCATACTGATGTCAATAAAGTACTGAATAAACAAACAGAAGAGGGAGAGAAAGACCAGTATTTCCTACAGCAAAATTCCAAGGGTAATCACCATCCTGATTTTAAACAGCATAGACTAGATTTGCCTACTTTTGTACTTTACATGAGCGGAAGCAAATCTACCATCTCTGAGTGTTTTGTTGTTGTTGTTGACGTGGTTGTTTTGGACACATTGTGTGGCTTACCCAGTATCTTAGTTCCCCAACCAGGGATGGAACCCACATGCTTGGCAGTGATAGCACGAAGTCCTAACCACTGGAAACTCCCCTGAATGGTTATAAACACATCTGTTACCTGTTCGGTAATACCAGGGGGCTTCCCTGGTAGCTCAGTTGGTAAAGAATCTGCCTGCAATGCAATGCAGGAGACCTGGGTTCAGTCTCTGGGTTGGAAAGATCCTCTGAGAAGGGAATGGCAACCCACTCCAGTATTCTTGGGGAAAATCCTATGGATAGAGGACCCTGGCAGGCTATAGTCCATGGGGTCACAAAGAGTCGGAAATGACTTAGCGACTGAATCACCACATTACCTGTTTGGTGCAAACCAAGACTCAAGTGAAATATGAGAAATGAAAGTAAAAGGGCTCAGATATTTCATCATCTCTGGTAGATTTTATGTGTTTTCTTTTTCCTCTTAAAATGCACATAAACTTCTAACTTTCAAATTTAACTAGTACCCAACACAACATTTTGGATTTTCCTCTTGTTCAGAATATGGTATTTCCAACCTATCAGATTTATAACACTGCAAGCTGAAAATGGATTAGTTGTTTATGAGCTAACAATTTTCATATGCTTGGACAAAGGCTCCCCATGATTCAAGTTTTATAAGTGACCGGGTTTGCACAAAAACAAGTCGTCTTTATAACCATGCAAATACCGGCAAGAACAGCTTAACAGATTTGTCTCCACTCAGCCATCTCTTTTTTTATCTAGCACTAACTGCTACTCCTAAGTCTTCATGCTCTAGTGGATACCTTTAGACATCCAACAGAATAATTTAAAATTGTTAAAAAGTGAAAATGTCCATCTTGGAAAAGGAGTAGAATTTCATGAAATTGATGAAAGTGATGTTGCAAAGCTGTGTTTTGTAGAGTAAGGAGGGATCCACCATGAGAACTGTTTTTGAACCACATGTAAAACCACCAATGAAAAGAATCTGGCAAATTTAGGTCAGTTAACAGGGAAACTTTACTTTGCCAAGAAAGGTCTGTCTAGTCAGCGCTATGGTTTTTTCAGTGGTCATGTATGGATGTGAGAGTTGGACTATAAAGAAAGCTGAGCTCTGAAGAATTGATGCTTTTGAACTATGATGTTGGAGAAGACTCTTGAGAGTTCCTTGGACTGTAAGGAGATCCAACCAGTCCATCTAAAGGAAATCAGTCCTGAATATTCATTGGAAGGACTGATGTTGAAGCTGAAACGCCAATACTTTGATCACCTGATGCAAAGAACTGACTCACTGGAAAAGACCCTGATGCTGGGAAAGATTGAAAGCAGGAAGAGGAGAGGATGACAGAGGATAAAATAGTTGGATGGCATCACTGACTTGACAGACATGAGTTTGAGTAGGCTGTAGCAGTTGGTGATGCACAGGGAAGCCTGGCGTGCTACAGTTCATGGGGTCTCAAAGAGTCAGACACGACTAAGCTACTGAACTGAACAGGGGAAGAGGAGAAAATCAACATGGATGAGCATTTCAGAGTAAAAAGATGTGACTATTATGGAATCATGAGAGGACCTTGGGGGTGGTCTGATGAAACTCTGGAATATTTTTGCAAAATATTTACGACCCAGATATGAAAGTGAGCTGTGGAGTTAAGAGTACTGCTCATGCTATTGTCGAATAATATCTCCCAAAAGTACACACTGTTGTAACTGAAATTAATGCATATGAAAGGGAAAGTTGCTCAGTCGTGTCCGACTCTTTGTGACCCCGTGGACTATACAGTCCATGGAATTCTCCAGGCCAGAATACTGGAGTGGGTAGCCTTTCCCATCTCCAGGGGATCTCCCCAACCCAGAGATTGAACCCAGGTCTCCTGCATTGCAGACGGATTCTTTACCAGCTGAGCCACCAGGGAAGCATGTATGTGGCATCTAAGGAAACGGCAGAGATGAACTTATTTGCAGGGCAGGAACAGAGACGCAGATGCAGAGAATGGGCACGTGGACACGGGGGTCAGGGAAGAGTGGGACAAACTGGGAGTACTGCACTGGCACACACGTACACCCATGTATAAAACAGGTAGCAAGGGGGAGGCTGCCGTGCTAGCTCGGTGCTCTGTGCCGACCTGGGGGCGGAGGGGAGGGAGACTCAAGAGGAAGGGAATATACGCATCCACAGAGCTGATTCACGTAGTTTTAAGACAGAGACCAAGACAGCAGGCAAAGCGATTATACTCCAACAACAACAAGAACCAGAAAGCGTCGCCAAGGCGAGGGGGAACCTAAACTTGAACTAATAATTTCTTGTTTCAAGGTAAGGACCCCAATTAACTCCTCCCTTTCCCTATTATTTACTGCAACGTTTCAATTTTTTTATGTTATGTGTCATACTGAAATTATGAGAAACTCCTCTTTAGATATAATGGTGCTGCTTTGGAAGCTTCCACTGGACAAGGAAGGTCACCTTCGATCACAGGGAAATTCTGATTTAGCTGCCAGGAAAGCAGAGTTTCCAGATCTGGGGAAAGTACTAGGGTAACTGCAAAGCAAGAATAAAGAGCTGGATGAGTGAATGAAAAGGGAGGGAGCTGGGCCCTGTGGACCATTTCCAGGAAGAGAGGATTCTTGCTTCAGAATGGCTGCCGGCACCACCTCCACTGTGAACTAAGCATCGAACTTGGCTGAAGAAGGAAAAACCTATCTTGGAAATCATATCTGAAAAACAATATCGGGGAAATGGTGGGACAAAGGGGCTTGTTTTACAAGATTACAGTTTTCTATTTATTGCACTTTATCAACGAAGGAAAAGCACTGCGTTTCTAAGAATTGTAGGCTTTTACTTTGGACAATTCATTTGCCAAAATGATGTTAAATGTTACACAAGAATCAGACACACGTGGGGAATAGCGCCAATATTTTATAATAATGAAAAAGTGGAGTAAATCTGTACAGTGATTCACAGGTAAATCATTATATTGCACACATGTAACATGATATCGTACACCAACTATACTTCAACACAAAAACTTTAAAGCATAATTAATTCACTTGTGAGAATAGTCCATATCCAAAACAGTATCACCACCAGTTACTGGCGAGGATGTGGGACGACAGGAATTCTCATTTGATGCAGATGGAAATGCAAAATTCCCAGTGCTTTTGGAAGACAGTTTGGCAGGTTCTTCGAAAACAAAACATACTCTTACCCTCTGATCCAGCAATCATGCTCCTTGGTATTTACTCAGAGGAGTTCAAAACATAGAAAGAATCAGACACAAAAGGCCCTTGAACCCTGTCCGAGATCTTTCTGGGGAGTCCCTCTGACTTCTGCCACCAATGTCTGTGGCAGTTTTTCTGAAAATCCGTTTCTTTGAAATACTGGTTCATCAAGACATCCCATGAAAATAGGATTCTCTGGTCAAATACAGTTGGAGATTCACAATGCATATTAGTAGGATGACAGCTTTAGACCCATGTCCTCAAATATATGAAAATAACAGATAATTGTTTAGCACATCTGAAAAGCTGTCTCCTACACAATCTTGCTAGATAAGATAGCCATTGACATGCTATTACATGGGTATTGTGGAACCACACTTTGAGAAACGGAGTCAAAATTTTTAAGATTGGGTTCCCTAAATCTAAGCACTTCCAGCCTACGTGACCCATTTCGTCATGGCAGGCAGCATAGAAATGCTCAGTCGGAAACTCTGGTTTGGTTCAGCTGCCCTAAAGAAACGGTCACGGACACTGTGGGTGGTACCCTGTACACTAGGCTTGTATTGTGCAAGCGGCGGCAGCAGCAATGAGTGGGATCGCAAGACAGCTCTTTCCTGGCTATGATCCCCTTAGGATACAAAATACCTGTGGTTCAGTGGAATGCCAGCGAACCTTTAATTTCTTCTAGCCTGTTGGCTCTGCGTAGTTCTTATAT
>SJYC01067363.1:0-11635 GCA_006408675.1 Madoqua kirkii
TTCAATATCTTACATAAGGGTACACAGTTACTTAGATTAAAGTATGTATTGATGGCAGCAAGAACTGACAGTTCAGTTAAGTTCAGTAATGTTCAACTCTTTGTGACCCCATGGACTGCAGCACACCAGGCTTTCCTGTCCATCACCAACTCCCAGAGTCTACTCGGGCTCATGTCCATTGAGTCAGTGATGCCATCCAACCAACTCACCTCCTTTCATCCCCTTCTCCTCTCGTACTCAATCCTTCCCACCATCAGGGTTTTTTCAAGTGAGTCAGTTCTTCGCATCAGGTGGCCAAAGTATTGGAGTTTCAGATGCAGCATCAGTCCCTCCAATGAATATTCAGGACTGATATCTTTTAGGATGGACTGGTTGGATCTCTTTGCCGTTCAAGGGACTCTCAAGAGTCTTTTCCAACATCACAGTTCAAAAGCATCATGAATGTACTCATGATGTACTCTGCATATAAGGTAAATAGGCAAGGTGACAATATACAGCCTTAATGTACTCCTTTCCTGATTTGGAGCCAGTCTGTTGTTCCATGCCCAATTTTAACTGTTGCTTCCTGACCTGCATACCAGTTTCTCAAGAGGCAGGTCAGGTCTTCTGGTATTCCCATTTCTTGAAGAATTTTCCACAGTTTGTTGTGATCTACACAGTCTAAGACTTTGGCATAGTCAATAAAACAGAAATAGATGTTCTTCTGGAACTCTCTTGCTTTTTTAATGATCCAGCAGATGTTGGCAATTTGATCTCTGGTTCCTCTGCCTTTTCTAAAACCAGCTTGAACATCTGGAAGTCCATAGTTCACATACTGCTGAAGCCTGGCTTGGAGAATTTTGAGCATTACTTTACTAGCATGGGAGATGAGTGCAGCTGTGCAGTAGTTTGAGCATTCTTTGGCATTGCCTTCCTTTAAGAGTGGAATGAAAACTGACCTTTTCCAGCCCTGTGGACACTGCTGAGTTTTCAAAATTTGCTGTCATACTGAGCACAGCACTTTCACTGCCTCATCTTTTAGGATTTGAAATAGCTCAACTGGAATTCCGTCACCTCCACTAACTTTACTTGTAGTGATGCTTCCTAAGGCCCACTTGACTTCTCATTCCAGGATGTCTGGTTCTCGGTGAGTGATCACACCATCGTGATTATTTCAGTCATGAAGATCTTTTTTGTATAGTTCTACTGTGTATTCTTGCCACCTCTTCTTAATATCTTCTGCTTCTGTTAGGTCCATAACATTTCTGTCGTTTATTGAGCCCATCTTTGCATGAAATGTTCCTTGGTATCTCTAGTTTTCTTGAAGAGATCTCTAGTCTTTCCCATTCTATTGTTTTCCTCTATTTCTTTGCACTGATCGCTGAGGAAGGCTTTCTTATCTCTCCTTGCTCTTCTTTGGAATTCTGCATTCAATGAGTATATCTTTCCTTTTCTCCTTTGCTTTTCACTTCTGAAGAAAAATATCGACAAACATCCCCGGAGGAGTCTCTCGTAAAACGGAAAAACGTAAAGGAAAAGAACCACTCCCAGAACTAGAGACGGAGGACATGTTACAGTACTTGAAGGAAGGTATGAAGAAGACCGTTAGAGAGATAGTCTAGATAAGGTAACTTAGAGAAACAGTGAAGGAGACATATCAGTATTTCCTAAACTATTAGATCATACCTGAATGTTCTAGTGGTTTTCCCTACTTTCTTCAATTTAAGTCTGAATTTGGCAATAAAGGGTTAATGATCTAAGCCACAGTCAGCTCCTGGTCTCATTTTTCCTGTCTGTATAGAGCTTCTCCATCTTTTGCTGCAAAGAATATAATCAATCTGATTTCAATATTGACCATCTGGAGATTTCCATGTGTAGAGATTTCTCTTGTGTTGTTGGAAGAGGGTGTTTGTTATGACCAGTGTTTTCTCTTGGCAAAACTATTAGCCTTTGTCCTCCTTCATTCTTACTCCAAGGCCAATTTTGCCTGTTATTCCAGGTATTTCTTGACTTCCTACTTTTGCATTCCAATCTCCTGTAATGAAAAGGACGTCTTTTTTTGGGTGTTAATTCTAGAAGGTCTTGTAGGTCTTCATAGAACCATTCAACTTTGGCTTTTCCAGCGTTACTGGTTGGGACATAGACTTGGATAACTGTGATATTGAATGGTTTACCTCGGAAATGAACAGAGATAATTCTGTTGTTTATGAGATTGCATCCAAGTACTACATTTATAATTCTTTTGTTGGCTGTGATGGCTACTGCATTTTTTCTAAGTGATCCTTTCCCACATTAGTAGATATAATGGTCATCTGAGTTAAATTCCCTCATTCCAGGTGTTACAAGGTGTTTGATTGTTAACACCTTGTAACTCCTGACCTTTTCCTATGGAGAAGGTGTTATAGTTCTTCAACAACTCACAGTTTGTTATCAGTTGAGGACTGTCTCCTACAAATCACAGCTACAGTTCAGTATTAGCAGAGACATTACTTTGCCAACAAAGGTCCATCTAGTCAAAAGTATGGTTTTTCCAATAGTCATTTATGGATGTGAGAGTTGGACTCTAAAGACATTTGAGTGCCAAAGAACTGATGCTTTGAACTGTGGTGGCAGAGAAGACTCTTGAGAGTGCCTTGGACAGCAAGGGCATCCAAAAAATTTTTCCTAAAGAAAATAAGTCCTGAACGTTCATTGGAAGGACTGCTGTTGAAGCTGAAACTCCAATACTTTGGCCACCTCATGTGAAGAGTTGACTCATTTGAAAAGACACTGATGCTGGGTAAGATTTAAGATGTGAGTAAAAGGGATTACAGAGGATGAGATAGTTGGATGGCATCACTGACTCAATGAACATGAGTTTGAGTAAGATCTGGGAGTTGGTGATGGACAGGGAGGCCTGGCATGCTGCAGTCCAGGGGGTCACAAATAGACACGACTGAGCAACTGAACTGAGCTGAACTGAACAGTATTAACAGATGCTACTATTTCTGTGGAAACCTTAGACTGAGTATTTTGCCACTTGAGTGGAACTCCTGTGCTCAGAGTGGTATTTTGAAGTAATTCAATTCAAGATCATGAGTAATCTTTTGCACTGTTATATATTCCTACATGCTTTTTTAAGGACAGTAGTTCCAAGATATACTAATAAATGCCTCCAGAACCTAACTATGCCAAAAAAATTGGATTCTGTGTCCAAAATAATTGAGAACATTCTATTTGTTTATTCCTTCATTCATCCATACATTTGTTTATTTTTACATCGATATTCCAGGAACCTATAATCTGCTAATTGCATTCTTAACATTCAAGAGGAGAGGATATACTACAGAATCAGGAATTTCCCACACTTATTTGACCACAGTTTTTTTTTTAATAGAACATGTAATAGCACACGTTCTTTGATACATACAGAATTACACAATTTTGACAAAAACTAAAGAAAAAAATCTTGGCCTCGTCTAATTCTTTACATCCTTTCATCTCAAATCCAATGCACCAGCAAATCTTATTGTTTCTACTTTCAAAATATATCCAATAGAGAATTACTTAGTGATAAAAAAGAATGAAATAATGCTATTTTGCAGCAACATGCATTGACCTATAGACTATCACACTAAAGTGAAGTCAGAAAGAGAAAGACAAATATCATATGATATTGCTTATATATAAAATCTGAGAAAAAAATATAGAAATGAACTTACAAAACAGAAATAGACCCACAGACAGAAAACAACTAATGGCTACCAAAAAGGAAAGGGTTGGGGAGGGATAAATTAGGCATTTGGGGTAATAGATACATACTACTATATATAACACATGTAACCAACAAGGACCTACTGTATAGCACAGCGAGTATACTCAATATTTTGGAATAATATATAAGGGAAAAGAATCTGAAAAAAGAATGTATATAAATATGTATATGTATAAAACTGAATCACTGTGCTGTACACCTGAAACTAACATGACATTGTAAGTCAACTATATACATTAAAAAATCCGGAATATGATGCTTTCTGATCACCTTCCTATACCCTGAACTCAGCTGTTTCTCTCTCTTTCTGTCTCCACTCTTCTTTTATGTTTCAACATACTGCTTATGACCAGCTAACACATTATTTCCTTTGCCTATTTATCTCATTATTGCCTCTCTTCTCCTACTAGAATGTAACCTTCTCGAGGGGTAGCGCTTTGTCCTGTTTCTTGCTGTATCTCTAGCATCTACAAGTGTGCCAGGATATAGTAGGTGACAAATAAATATTTGTTGGATAAGTGACAATACAAATGCTCACAGTAAGAGGACATGTGCATCGCAGTATCTTACAGGGAACAGTGCTTTGTAGTGAATCACACAGGGATTTCTTTCCTGGTTTTGCCATTTGTTTGCTGTGAGACCTTGAACACGTTATCCAGTCACTCTGTGCCTCAGCTCTAGTACACATGCAAATAATGATCTGTATCCCTTAGATTTCTTGTAATTCTTCAGCAGTATGTTAAATTATATATTCTGTAGAACAAGGATGATATTAAATGTTAAAAGGTACCCAAAGTATCTAGTGCAAAATCAGGCTTTCTTGGTGGTTCAGAGGGTAAACAATGTGCCTGCAGTGAGGGAGACCTGGGTTCAGTCCCTGGGTTGGGAAGATCCCCTGGAGAAGGAAATGTCAACTCACTGCAGTATTCTTTCCCATAAAATCCCATGGACAGAGGAGCCTGGCAGGCTACAGTCCATGGAGTCACAAAGCATCAGACAAACTGAATGACTAATACTTTCAGTGCAAAATTAGCATGATTCCTAGAAGAAGGCCCAGTAGAAGTTCTAGAAAACTGCTATAATGAACAAATTATCTTTCTTTCTCTTCTTCCTCCTTATTCTCCCTTCAGTCTTCCCTTCCCTGAGCTATTCTTGTTCTATTTTCTGATCTGCAATACATTATTTATGAAGTTGTATTAGAGTGAGGTCTCTGAATATGGAAGAGACTTTTGTCTGTTTGTTTAAACCAAACAGGCCTTAATCAGCTAGGTCATGCCAAGTGTTGTCTTTCTGTCAACACAACTGACACTCTCAGATGGATGGTTGCTAACAGAAAGAATAAGAATCTGATAAGTATGATGTTATCTGTAAACTCCTGCTTTGAAATTGTGTTCAAAATTACATTCTGAGCTACATCAGGTGATCGGTTTCATTACGTTAGAGTCACACTTCATTTTTTGACCCAAGTACTGTTAGCAGTTTGATTGCTCACCCTGTTCATGAGATCTGACTCTGGATGACTTTTTGCTGTTTCAAAAACCCAAATCTTCTCCTCAGAGGACCAAAATTTGCCATCAGCGAGGATGCTCAGGACAGTGTATCTCAGATTCTTCTTCTTCTTTTTTTTACTTATTCGTTTTTGAATTTTTAAATAATTATTTTAATTGGAGGCTAATTACTTTACAATATTGTAGTGGTTTTTGCCATACATTCACATGAATCAGCCATGGGTGGACATGTGTCCTCCATTCTGAACCCCCCTCCCACCTCCTCCCCATCCCGTCGCTCAGGGTCGTCCCAGTGCACTGGCCCTGAGCACCCTGTCTCATGCATCGAACCTGGAGATCTGTTTCACATAATACACATGTTTCAATGATATTCTCTCAAATCATCCCACCTTTGCCTTCTTCCACAGAGTCCAAAAGTCTGTTATTTACATCTGTGTCTCTTTTGCTGTCTCTCATATAAGATTATCTTTATCTAATACCACTGGGTAATTCCAGAAATGTTTCTGTAGTAGCATCATTGTTAAAATCAGTTGGTGACCACTTTGAAGAATAATGTTCATTTGATTGTCCCATTTCTGTTATGTTTGTGAACAAATTGGTCTGAAAAGCCATAGTCACACCTTGGATATACTGTTATATCATAATACTCTCATATCTATTTTTATTTTCCCAATGCTCCTGTGGCTTTTCATCCACACACTAGCTTTATCTACCTAACCAAAGCACTGGAAGGAAAACCAACAGAAATAGTATTTCCAGCCATTTTGATGGACGTAGATCAATGGATCCATTACTGTGATAGTAGCCCTTATGTAAGGAGATGACTTGGATTGCTTAATCTGTAGAATGGTTGATACCACTGCATATAAATATAACATTGTCTTCGTATAAATACTGCTTTTCTCCCAAATGTACCCAGTCCTTTTTATCCGCTCATTCTGCTCCATTTTTTATTGTTATACACATTCTATTTCTCTTCTTTCCATCTTGTATTAAGTTTTAAGACCATTATTTTCAGAAACATCTTGTGTATTGTGTGGTAAGTGGGGTGGGCAGTGACCTCAAGTGAAGATATTTCTGTTACTGAAGATTGGTCGCTGGAAATAGGAGAAAAAAAAAAAGAGCATCTGACCATTTCTGCTCATCCCTTTTACTTGGCAGAGGTTAATTTTTTGCTAAGTCTTTTTTCTTTTTATGAGCTGAAGTAGAAAGTTTAAAGCAGAGTTATCTCTTTTACTCCAGAAGCTTAAGCCCATATCTCTTTACTTCTATGTACAGTTTCTTGACTGTTTTTGCTCCAGAGTTTATCTTTGTTAAATACTGTAAGCAGAGACAGATTTACTTTGAAGCTTAAGTTATAGGCTTCCTTACTCGCTTTAGCCCTTCCGAGATCCTGCACATTTTTTTTTCAAATGAAGTATAGTGGTTTACAATGTTGTATTAGTTTCAGGTGTACAGCAAAATGATTAGAATACACATGCATATCTTTTTTTTCAGATTCTTTCCCTCATAGATTATAACAAAATATTGAGTGTTTATACTTTCAATTGTATATTATTTTCCTTAAAACACTCCCCTCTCCAGTTGTGTGGGTTTCCCAGGTGGCGCTAGTGGTAAAGGACCCACCTGCCAATTCAGGAGACGTGAGAGACACAAGTTTGATCCCTGGGTTGGGAAGATACTCTAGAGGAGGATACAGCAACCCATTCCAGTATTCTTGTCTGGCTAATTCCATGAACAGAGGAGCCTGGTGGATTACAGTCCATAGGGTCACAGAGTTGGACATGACTGAAGCGACTTAGCATGCATGCTCCAGCTGTGTAGGGTTTAGGCTCTTCAGAACAAAAACAAAACAAAACTGAGTCCACCTTTCAAAATAAATGTCTCTTATGTCTCTTCCTTTTAATCTTTTTTGTTGTTATTTTTGAATTGAACCATAGTTGATTTACAGTGTTCTGTTAATTTCTGCTGTAAAGCAAAGTGATTCAGTTATATATGCATAAAATATATAAATGTATAGGGAAGCATATATAAATGTATAGGGAAGCATATATAAAGTACATATATATATATATATAATATTCTTTTACATTGTGGCTTATCAGAGAATATTACTTACTTCCTCTTGAAGATTTACTCCAACTGTTGGTTTGCTTCTGTTGTCATTCCTCTGTCCTTGATCTCTGTTCAGTGCAAGTTGAAGGCCAAACCTCAACTGATATATGAACAGAGATTGACTCTGTTCAATCTCTTGTACTCTGTTCATTGTGATTAGTTCTAGGGAATTGAGGACCATTTTAAGATGCAGTGATCACTATGGTCCCGAGAAAATGTAGGTGGAGTCAGACTGCAGTTCTGCTTAATCATGTGCTAGTTTGGCATGAATGAACAGTTCTGAACCTCAATTCCTCATCTGCCACATGGAAAAAATAATATTTACTGTTCAGATGTGCTCTGAGGAGTAAACCAGAAAATCTAGGTGAAAGCATGATATAAAAGAGAACCTCTGTTAGGCAGGGAGGATATCTCTTGTCAGCATTTTTAGGGTTTTTGACCTATAAGAGGTAGAAAAATGCTTGTCATTAGTCTGAAAAGGCAAGTGAGCCTCCAGGCAGACACAGAGGGAAGAAACTGCTGCTTTGTTTAAGACCAGCAGCAAGAAAAGGCAGCAGCCATAGCTTCCTTGTGAGCTACCCACCTTCAAGCTCCAGAATCTGCTGGACTCTTATAAGAGAGAGCACATCCTTCCCATATCCAGTGTATTCAAAGTTTGTTTTCACTCCTTTCTTTTTGGCTTTCTGGGTTTACAGAATAAAAATTTGGTCTTTAATGGGAGAATGACTCTTTGCTGGCAATGGGCTAGTGTTCTAGAATTTCATTTATTAAATGGATACTTTTTTGGTGTGTTTTTTACTTTTAAAAAATATATTTATTTGGCTGCTTAATTATTTTATTTGAGTCTTAGCTATGGTTCACAGAATCTTCAGTTATAGCATGCAAACTCTTAGTTGTGGAGTGTGGGATGTCGTTCCTTGACCAGGGATCGAACCCAGGCCCCCTTTATTGGGAGTGAGGAAACTTAACCACTGGACCACCAGGGGAGTACCTTGGGTGTACTTTTTAAATAATGCTTAACAAAAAGCAGAGGCTTCCCTGATGGCTCACTGGTTAAAAAAAAAAAAAATCAGACTGCATTGCAGAATACCTGTATTTGATTCCTAGGTTGGGAAGATATCTTGGAGAAGGGCATGGCAACCCACTTCAGTATTCTTGCCTGGAGAATCCCATAGAAAGAAGAGGACAGGCTACAGTCTATGCAGTCACAAAAAGTCAGACATGACTGAGTGACTAAGGATGTACTAACAAAAGGCAGAGGAGAGCCAGAGAGGCTGCTGTAACCTATTGAGTTAAGATGCCTGGGTTCTTTCTACCTTTTCTGAGCACTTTACTGTCAGAGTATTTGTTCATTTTGAAAAATCTTAGCAGCTTGGTTTATAAGCACATTTTGAATGCTGGGATTTGGGAAAATTATATAATTTGTGGGCTTAAAAATTAAGGAAATGAACCACCTGATTATGCCTAGTAGCTATTTAACTTTAGGTAATAGAGAACATTTCTTATATGTAATGTTTGGTAGATGTATTGTGCCTGTGATCTTGTTGAGACTGTCTCATTCCCAAGTTATGTGGACATTCGTCTACTATACACTCTATGCAGAACACTAATGGAAAATGCACCAGGCCAGAAGTGAGGTGCTCTAACCTTAGCTCAATGGCAGTCAAGCCTGTGGTCTCTGGATGAGTGACTTCATTTTGCACTGCTGGTGATATATCTGCAAAGCATGACAGTAACTGTCTCTAGGTTGTGCTGCAAAGATACATGAGATCATATATATGCAGGTTTTATAAATTCTGAGGAAGATAGACCCATAATAGTTGCTTCCTGTATTAACACAAGTGATTTAAGCATAAGGCTGAGGCTTTTGATATTGGAGAAAAAAAAGAAAGTGTAGAGAAATGACAGGTTAGTGTGAACTCAAAACTCTGAGATCATCACTTACCTGGACATTGTTAATATAATTCTTTGTAGAAACATCTTCTCAAAATTATAATTTAATATTATACCCAGGTTTTATTGTGGATATATTTAAAAAATAGCTAGTGGAAAGTTTTGCTGCAAGTGCATTGCCTCTTAGAGCCAATGTTTCTTATATAAAGAGATTCATGAAAACCCCCTTTAATCATTTAGTTTCAGGCAAAAGCAAAAAAAAAAGTATATCCAGATGAATTGGTATTTTTAATCAAACAGTAACCACAACATAATTAATTATATTTTGAATTTTGCCTTGATTATCAGGAAGCTCACAGTTAAATATATTGATGGATTTCAGTAATTAACCTCAGCATGTAGTTTTCTCACATAATTATCTTTTTCCTCAACCTTAAAGTCTTTTTGTGTAGGTACCATGCATAATAAACTGATTCAAATATATTATTTTTGAAAAGAGGCAGGTGGTTAAATAATATTCTGTGTAAATCTGCTGGTGTATTTGTGACCACTTATTAGCAATGCCAGGGTATCTGGCTTGCTTCTCATGTAGTCAATTGGATATTGCTCTGTTCAAAGACAACCTGCATTGTTCCTAACCCTGAATGACTGATATGCAAAACTTTGGCTACAAGAAAAAAATGGGGACCAGTTAGAGGTAAGTCTTTACTAACACCATAAAATACCTAAAACCATGTGCTATCAATGAGTATAGTATAACCAACCTTAGAGATGAACAATAGCAATATTTTGTTATTTAGTCACATATGGCAGGATCATATTTTACCCTTTATTTCTTGAATAATAATCATGGAATGTTAATGTCTGAGACTCCATTTTCCCACTCCATCCTACAAAGCAATGGGAGTAGTAGAATAGAAGTAAGTGTGTGCTATATTTAGGCAAGTGGACCAGAGACAGACTGTCTTATGGTCCCTCATGAACCAGAAGCATCAGAATATATTGATATACTATTTTGTGCCCAAATAAGTGATGATAGAGACATTGGTAGATGCCCAGTTGCTTCCCGGGAAGCTCAGCTGGTAAAGTTCCTGTAATGCGGAGAGCCTGGTTTGATTCCTGCGCTGGGGAGATCCTCTGGTGAAGGGATGGCTACCCACTCTATTCTCCTTGGACTTTCCCGGTGACTCAGATGCTAAAGAATTTACCTGCAATGCCAGAGACCTGGGTTTGATCCTTGGGTTTGCAAGATCCACTAGAGAGGGCATGGCAACCCATTCCAGTATTCCTGCCTGGAGAATCCCCATGGACAGAGGAGCTTGGTGGGCTACAGTCCATGGAGTTGCAGAGTCAGACACGACTGAGCGACTAAGCACAGAATACACTGATGATTTCAAAAGTAATTCTACTGGGCTGTGAGGACAATGGGTTTTAAAATTCACTCAAGAAGGCTTTGAATTTCTTTTTTAGATGCAGGTCATTGAGCAGAAGCTTCGAAAAGAAGTTCTAATAAACACTTGTTAGAGGTTGGCATTGACCTCCATCATGGACTAAATATCCAAAATAACTGAACCTCTTCCTGAACAGGGAAGGGTTACTCCAGTGGTACAAGCTCTGGCTTTTAAAACAGAGGCACTCTTTTAGACCTGAAAAATAGCATGCTCACTGGCAGTTACCTGAGGCATTGCAGCAAGGTTTATTGAACCACATAGTGAGGCAAGGACAGGAAGAGGAATCTAACGCAGTTACTAAGAAATTAAGTCAGTGCAGGAATTCTTTTATTTTAAACACTGTAGTTGTTTTGTATTGGGATATAGCTGATTAACAGACAATGTTGTGACAGTTTCAGGTGAACAGCAAAGTGACTCAGCCATAAATATACATGTATCCATTCTCCCCTGAACTCTACTCTCATACAGGTTGCCACATAGCATTGAGCAGAGTTCCATGTGCTTATAAATAGGTCCTTGTTGGTTATTCATTTTAAATATAATAGTGTTTACTTGTCCATCACAAACTCCCTAACTACCCCTTCTCCTGATACTTCCCCCCAGAAACCATAAGTTCATTCTCTAAGTCTGTGTGTCCCTTTCTGTTTTGTAAGTTCATTTGTATAATTTCTTTTAGATTCCACACATAGGAATGTCATATGATATTTCAGGGAGGGACTTTAAACAGAGAAGTGGTAGGAACCGCCCAGGGCAAGCACTCTTTCATGTTGCTATAACTGAGAGTAATTGATGCCATTCTACGTGCTTCTGTTTGCACTGCTGCCTCTTGCCTCCTCACCCAGAGTAGGGATTAGGGCAAAGCACCACTCCTGTTCAATGTCTACATTCCTTTCCTTGGCTATTCATAGTTAGCTCTGGATTCCTGTCTTCTGGGC
>SJYC01067365.1:0-13380 GCA_006408675.1 Madoqua kirkii
GCCTTGACTAGACGGACCTTTGTTGGCAAAGTAATGTCTCTGCTTTTCAACATGCTATCTAGGTTGGTCATAACTTTTCTTCCCAGGAGTAAGTGTCTTTTAATTTCATGGCTGTAATCACCATCTGCAGTGATTTTGGAGGCCCCCAAAATAAAATCGGACACTGTTGCCACTGTTTCCCCATGTATTTCCCATGAAGTGATGGGAATGGATGCCATGATCTTCGATTTCTGAATGTTGAGGTTTAAGCCAACTTTTTCACTCTCTTCTTTCACTTTCATTAAGAAGCTTTTTAGTTCCTTGTCACTTTATGCCATAAGGGTGGTGCCATCTGCATATCTGAGGTTATTGATATTTCTCCCGGCAATCTTGATTCCACCTTCTGCTTCTTCCAGCCCAGCATTTCTCATGATGTACTCTGCATATAAGTTAAATAAGCAGGGTGACAATATACAGCCTTGACGTACTCCTTTTCCTATGTGGAACCAGTCTGTTGTTCCATATCCAGTTCTAACTGTTGCTTCCTGACCTGCATGCAAGTTTCTTGAGAGGCAAGTTAGATGGTCTGGTATTCCCATCTCTTTCAGAATTTTCCACAGTTTATTGTGATCCACACAGTCAAAGGCTTTGGCATAGGCAATAAAGCAAAAATAAATGTTTTTCTGGAGCTCTCTTACTTTTTCCATGATCCAGTGGATGTTGGCAATTTGATCTCTGGTTCTTCTGCCTTTTCTAAAACCAGCTTGAACATCTGGAACTTCACGATTCAAGTATTGCTGAAGCCTGGCTTTGAGAATTTTGAGCATTACTTTACTAGCATGTGAGATGAGTGCAATTGTGCAGTAGTTTTAAGATTCTTTGGCATTGCCTTTCTTTGGAATTGGAATGAAAACTGACCTTTTCCAGTCCTGTGGCCACTGCTGAATTTTCCAAATTTGCTGGCATATTGAGCGCAGCACTTTCACAGCATCATCTTTCAGGATTTGAAACAGCTCAACTGGAATTCCATCACATCCACTAACTTTGTTCATAGTGATGCTTTCTAAGGCCCACTTGACTTCACATTCCATGATGTCTGGCTCTGGGTGAGTGATCACACCATCGTGATTATCTTGGTTGTGGAGATCTTTTTTTGTACAGTTTTTCTGTGTATTCTTGCCCCCTCTTCTTAATATCTTCTGCTTCTGTTAGGACCATACCATTTCTGTCCTTTGTCAAGCCTGTCTTTGCATGAAATGTTCCCTGGAATCTCTAATTTTCTTGAAGAGATCTCTGTTTCCCTCTATTTCTTTGCATTAATTGCCAAGGAAGGCTTTCTTATCTCTTCTTGCTCTTCTTTGGAATAAAATTCCCTTGTCTCCACACCCTCTCCAGCATTCACTGTTTGTGGATTTCTTGATGATAGCCATTCTGGCTGGTATGAAGTGATGCCTCATTGTAGTTTTGATTTACATTTCTCTAATGAATTAGCAAGGACTTTCCAGGTGGCCCAGTGGTAAAAGAATCCACCTGCAATGAAGGAGATGCAGGTTTGATTCCTGGGTCAGGAAGATCCCCTGAAATAAGAAATTGCAACCCACACCAGTATTTTTCCCTGGGAAATCCCATGTTCAGAGGAGCCTGGTGAGCTATGGTCGTGGAGTTGCAAAAGATTTGAACACACTTAATGACTAAACAACAACAGTAATTAGCAATGTTGAACATTTTTTCATTTGCCTCTTGACTGTTTTTTTTTTTTTTTTTTTTTTGGCATTCCCACACTTCTAGGATGACTAAAGTAAACCTATAGCTGGCAAGCAGAAACTGGAGGATAATCAGTCATTTCTCAAGAATCTAAGCCTCATTCGTCAATTATTTCCCTTCTTGAAACAGACTTCCAGGGCCAAGAGACTAGACAATACTTCTAAGAAAGAATAAGCCATGGCAGGAGATGCAAGGTGAGGAGCCAGCCCACACAAACTGCAGCTTTTTAAAAAAATTAATTTATATTTAATTGAAGGATAGTTACTTTACAGAATTTTGCTATTTTCTGTCAAACCTCAACATGAATCAGCCATAGGTACACATATATCTTGTCCCTTTTGAAACTCCCTCCCATTTCCCTCCCCATCCCACCCCTCTAGGTTGATACAGAGCCCCTGTTTGAGTTTCCTGAGCCATGCAGCAAATTCCCATTGGCTATCTGCTTTACATAAGGTAATGTAAGTATCCACATAACTCTTTCCACACATCTCGCCCTCCTCTCCCCTCTCCCCGTGTCCATAAGTCTATTCTCTATGTCTGTTTCTCCACTCTTGCCCTGTAAGTAAATTCTTCAGTAACATTTTTCTAGATTCTATATATGTTAGAATATAGTATTTATCTTTCTCTTTCTGACTCACTTCACTTTGTATAATAGATTCTAGGTTCATCCACCTCATTAGAACATACTCAAATGTGTTCCTTTTTATGGCTGAGTAATATCCCTTTGTGTATACATACCACAACTTCTTTATCCATTCATTTGTCAATGGACATCTAGGTTGCTTCCATACTCTGCTGCTGCTGCTAAGCTGCTTCAATTGTGTCTGACTCTGTGTGACCCCATAGACGGCAGCCCACCAGGCTCTCCCGTCCTTGGGATTCTCCAGGCAAGAACACTGGAGTGGGTTGCCATTCCTTTCTCCAATTTATGAAAGTTAAAAGTGAAAGTGAAGTTGCTTAGTCGTGTCTGACTCATAGTGACCCCATGGACTGTAGCCCACCAGGCTCCTCCATCCATGGGATTTTCAGGCAAGACTACTGGAGTGGGGTGCCATTGCCTTCTGCAACTTCCATGTTCTAGCTATTGTAAATAGTGCTACAGTGAACAGTGGGATACATGTGTGTGTTTCAATTTTGGTTTCCTCAGGATATACGTCTAGAACTGGGATTGCTGGGTCATATATATGGTGGTTTTATTCCTAGCTTTTAAGGAATTTCCATCCTGTTTCCACAGTGGCTGTATCAATTTACATTCTCACCAATAGTGCAAGAACATTCCCTTTTCTCCGCAACCTCTCCAGCATTTATTGTCTGTAGACTTTTTGATGGGTGCCATTCTGACTGATGTCATTGTGGTTTTGATTTGCCTTTCTCTAATAATGAGCGACATTGAGCATCTTTTCATGTGTTTGTTAGCCGCCTGTATGTCTTCTTTGGAGAAATGTCTGTTTAGGTTTTTTTCCCCACTTTTGATTGTGTGGTTTGTTTTTCTGGTATTGAGTTGTATGTGCTGGTTGTATATTTTGGAAATTAATCTTTTGTCCATTGCTTCATTTTCTATTATTTTCTCCCATTCTGAGGCTTGTCTTTTCACCTTCCTTATAGTGTCCTTTGCTGTTCAAAAGCTTTTAATGAGGTCCCACTTGCTTACTTTTGTTTCTATTTCTGTTACTCTAGGAGGTGGGTCATAGAAGATCTTGCTTTGATTTATGTCATCTAGTGTTCTGCCTATGTTTTCCTCTTAGAGTTTTATAGTTTCTTGTCTTCCATTTAGACCTTTAATCCATGTTGAGTTTATCTTTGTGTATGGTGTTAAGAAGTGTTCTAATTTCATTCTTTTATGTAGCTGTCCAGTTTTTCCAACACCATTTATTGTAGACTGTCTTTGCCCCATTGTATATTCTTGCTTCCTTTGTCAAAGATAAGGTACCTAAAGGTGTACCGGTTTATTTCTGGGCTTTCTATCTTGTTCCATTGATCCATATGTCTGTTTTTGTGCCAGTACCATCATGTCTTGATGACTGTAGCTTTGTAGTATAACCTGAAGTCAGGAAGGTTGATTCTTCCAGCCCCATTCTTCTTTCTCAAGACCGCTTTGACTATTTGGGGTCTTTTGTGTTTCCATATTAATTGTGAAATTTTTTGTTTTAGTTCTGTGAAAAATGTCATTGATAATTTGATAGGGATCTCATTAAATCTGTAGATTGCATTTGGTAGTATAGTTATTTTCACAATATTGATTCTTCCTATCCCGGAACATGGAATATCTCTCCATCTGTTTATGTCATCTTTGATTTCTTTCATTAGTGTCTTATAATTTTCTGTGTATAGTTCTTTTGTATCCTTAGGTAAGTTTATTCCTAGATATTTAATTCTTTTTGTTGCAATGCTGAATGAGATTGATTCCTTAATTGCTCTATCTGATTTTTCCAACCTACAGCCTTTAAGCTAAGTTACTGACTCTTGCTCTTTTTGTGTAAGATCTATCACAGCGGTATTCTGACTGTGAAAGAGGATTAAACTCTCAGAGTAGGAGTGGAAGGAGATCCAGTGTTGAGATGGAAAACACGGGAAAATAATGGCATTCTGTAGAGAGAAATTCAGGACAGAGACTCAGTTTCCTCCTTCTTTGGGTACTGGTTACAAGTGTGTGTCCATACATAGGCATCTAGATGAGAAGTAAGCTTTCTTCCTGGAGGTGCAAATATGTACTGGAAAGAACAATGAATAAAGGTAATATTTTTGAAATATCAACCAGGAAGGCTTATTCCTTGTCATGTTATCTTGTCCTTATGGTGCTTTCTCTTCATCACTAACCTCTTTAAAGTTCTTATGAGCATAGAAAATAGAGTGAAATAGACAACACTAGGGATTGGAGCATGACATCCTGCTCCTAAGAGGAGGCAAGATTTCATTGAGGTGGAGGAGAAAAATGAAAAGGAAAGCCTTTCAAGAGTCTGCAGGTGGATATTTAGGTCCACTACACATTTATATAGTTATACAAATGCACACAGTTCATGTCTGTCACAATTTTAACATTGATTTTTCACTTAGTAATGATTTAAATTAAGACCTATTTGCCCTGAAACTTCCACTTCCTGATATTTACTAACTCTTTAAATAGAGTAAAAATATGGGAACCATTTCAAGGGTTTCCAGATAGAAGAAGAAATCAGAAAATAGAATATAGAGTTTCAATAAAATGAAATTAATAACACTCAGTATATTTTAAGTCTTTATAATATATACTAGTTTCTATGAGAGAGAAAAATGGGATATATTGAGTCTATTTTCATGGGACATATAATTTTATTCTGGATATAAAACTGAGTATATGTAACATTGCTAAACCATATGTGGCTCCATATAGTCTGGTGGCAGCATAATTCAAATAATGTTCTAAATTCTCTAGAAGACTAAATCAAGTATGAATCAGTGTTAATGAGTAAGATTATAATTGCTTAACATTGCATGGTCTTTGGAATCAAATCTTGTATTACTCTCAACTCTGCTACTGACTGTTTGTTTTTGTTCAGTCACGTAGTCACGTCCCACTCTTTGCCACCCCATGAAATGCAGCATGCCAGGCCTCCCTATCCTTTACCATCTCCTAGAGCTTGCTCAAACTCAAGTCCATTGATTCAGTGATGCTATCTAACCATCTCATCCTCTGTAGTTCCCTTCTCCTGCCTTCATTCTTTCCCAGCATCAGGCTCTTTTCAAGTCAGTCAGTTCTTCGCATCAGGTGGCCAGAGTATTGGAGTTTCAGCTTCATCAGTCCTTCCAATGAACACTCAGGACTGATCTCCTTTAGGACAGACTGGTTGAATCTCCTTGCAGTCCAATGGACTCTCAAGAGTCTTCTCCAATACCACAGTTGGAAAGCATTAATTCTTTGGCACTCAGCCTTCTTTAGTTTGTAGGCTTGCCAAATAATTTCATGGGACTTCATTTTTTTTTTTTTTTGTAAAATGAAGATTGTAATCGTTCCTACTTCACTGAGTTGCTGTTGTGAGAATTTAATGATGCATGTTAAACACCAGGCATAGTCATTGGCACATAGCAATGTTCATTAAATATAGATATGAAGGAGAAGTTAGCATATGAGATGGTTTTGAAGGGCTTTGCTGAGTAAAAATGATGGAATAGGCATCCCATATCTAGAGGATGGATGAGCTATGTCATAGAAGTAAGTGTAGATTGTTTATGGAGAAATGCCATGAATCTGTCAGAACTAGAACATTCACTCAGGAGAATTAGATTTTAAAATCCATCACAATATTATAAAGTAATATCTTCCAATTAAAATAAAGACATCATTTTTTTAAAGAAAGTATGTTGAGATGGTAGTTGTCACAGAAAGAGACTGCAGTGAGATTCCCTGAGATTTTAGGAAAGATCCGAAAAAGCTTACCTTTTGAGAATGAAATGAATTCAAATCAGCATATACTGATGAGATTATTTATAGACTTGATCTACAGACACCATGTGTTTGCTAAGAGTCTTAGAAAATAGAGTAGTCTAATCAATAGCTCCCCAGTTTCTCACCATCTAATGCCTAATCAGGGTGATCAGGGTATATCTTTAGATAGCATTTGTAACTAAAGAAAGCTGAACCCTAATTAACTATATATTTTTTTCTTTATGAAAGGATAGAGGTGTTGAGTTCTGCATGAGGTCCCTCCAAAACTCTTGAAAAATAGTGAGAAGACATAGAAAGTCTGAGTGGAACTATACCTTAATCAAATCACTGTTTGAAAGCTAAATGGAAGTATTAGGAAGAATAAACTGAAAAAATAAAAATCGGTGTCAGGGAGGTAAATTAGAAGGCAATATTTTAATCTTCATGATAAATGGCTCAATTTACAAATATACTTTGACATATAATTTGTTTGGAAAAGTACAGTAAAATGTTTAATGACCACCTTAAAACTTTAGTAATTCTATAGATCTCAGTTGGGTTCAATTCAGTTCACTTGCACAGGCATGTCTGACTCTAACCCCATTGACTGCAGCACACCAGGCTTCGCTGCCCATCACCAACTCCCAGAGCTTGCTCAAACCCATGTCCATCGAGTTGGTGATGCCATCCAACCATCTCATCCTCTGTCGTCCCCTTCTCCTCCTACCTTCAGCCATTCCCATCATCAGGGACTTTTCCAAGGAGTCAGTTCTTCACATCAGGTGCCCAAGGTATTGCACTTTCAGCTTCATTATCAGTCCTTCCAATGAAATTCAGGACTGATTTCCTTTAGGATAGACTGGTTTTATCTTGCAATCCAAGGGACTCTCAAGAGTTTTCTCCAACACTACAGTGCAAAAGGATCAATTCTTTGGCACTCAACTTTCTTTATACTCCAACTCTCACATCGATACATGAATACTGGAAAAACCATAAGCTTTGACTAGATGGACCTTTATCAGCAAGGCAATGTCTCTGCTTTTTATTTTTATTTATTTATTTATTATTTTACTTTACAATACTGTATTAGTTTTGTCATACATCAACATGAATCCACCTTTATCTTTAACCTAGATGTTTTATCAACGGTGCTGTATGGAAGAAGTCTTGAGACTACTGCTTTTTAATATGCCATCTAGGTTGGTCTTAGCTTTTCTTTCAAGGAGCAAGCGACTTTTAATTTCATAGATGCAATAACCATCTGCAGTGATTTTGGAGCCCAAGAAAATTAAATCTGTCACTGTTTCCATTGTTTATCCATCTCTTTGCCATGAAGTGATGGGACCAGATGCCATGATCTCAGTTTTCAGAATGTTGAGTTTTAAGCCAGCTTTCTTACTTTACTCTTTCACTTACATTAAGAGGATCTTTAGTTCCTCTTAATTTACTGCGATAGGGGTGGTGTCATCTGCATATCTGAGGTTATTTATATTTCTCTCAGCAATCTTGATTCCAGCTTGTGCTTCATCCAGCTGGGCATTTCATATGATGTACTCTACAAATAAGTTAATTAAGCTGAGTGACAATATACAGCCTTGTCACACTTCTTTCCCAATTTGGAACAAGTCCTTTGTTCCATGTCTGGTTCTAACTGTTGCTTCTTGACCTGCATACATATTTCTCAGGAGGCAAATAAGGTGGTCTGGTATTCCCATCTCTTGAAGAATTTCCCACAGTTTGTTGTGATCCACACAGTCAAAGGCGTTGGCATAATCAACAAAGTAAAAGTAGATTTTTTTTCTGGTATTCTCTTACTTTTTCAATGATCCAATATATTTGGCAATTTGATCTCTGGTTCCTCTGCCTTTTCTAAGTCCAACTTGGACATCTGGAATTTCATAATTCACGTACTGTTGAAGCCTGGCTTGGTGAATTTTGAAGATTACTTTGCTAATGTGTGAGATGAGTGCAATAATGCAGTAATCTGAAGAATCTTTGATATTGCTTTTCTTTGCGATTGGAATGAAAACTGACCTTTTCCAGTCCTGTGAACACTGCTGATTTTTCCAAATTTGCTGGCATATTGAGTGAAAGACTTTCACAGCATCATCATTTACGATTTGAAATAGCTCAACTGGAATTCCATCACCTCCACTAGCTTTGCTCATAGTGATGCTTCCTAAGGCCCACTTGACTTTGCATTCCAGGATATCTGCCTCTACGTGAGTGATCACACCATTGTGATTATCTGGGTCATGAAGATCTTTTTGAATAGTTCTGTATATTCTTGCTGCATCTTCTTAATGTTTTCTGCTTCTATTAGGTCCATACCATTTCTGTCTTTTATTGTGCTCATCTTTGCATGAAATATTCTCTGGCATCTCTAATTTTCTTGAAGAGATCTCTAGTATTTCCCATTCTATTGTTTTCCTCTATTTCTTTGCATTGATCACTGAAGCGGGCTTTCTTATCTCTCCTTGCTATTTTTTTTTTAAACTCTGCATTCAGATGGGCATATCTTTTCTTTCCCCCTTTGTCTTTAGCTTCTCTTCCTTTCTCAGCTATTTTAAGGCCTCCTCAGACAATAATTGTGCCTTTTGCATTTCTTTTTCTTGGGGATGATCTTGATCCCTTTCTCCTGTACAATGTCATGAACTTCCGTCCACAGTTCATCAGGCACTGTCTATCAGATCTAGTCCCTTAAATCCATTTCTCACTTCCACTGTATAATCATAAAGGATTTGATTTAGGTCATACATGAATGGTCTACTGGTTTTCCCTACTTTCTTCCATTTAAGTCTAAATTTGGTGATAAGGAGTTCATGATCTGAGCCACTGTCAGCTCCTGATCTTGTTTTTGCTGACTGTATAGAGCTTCTCCATCTTTGACTGCAAAGAATATAATTAATCTGATTTCAGTATTGACCATCTGGTGATGTCCATATGGAGTCATCTCTTGTGTTGTTAGAAGAGGGTGTTTGCTATGACTAGTGCGTTCTCTTGGGAAAACTATGTTAGCTTTTCCTTTCTTCATTCTGTACTCCCATGCAAAATTTGCCTGCTATTCCAGGTGTTTCTTTTTTTTAATTTTTTAATTTTACTTTACAATACTGTATTGGTTTTACCATACATTGACATGAATCCACCATGGGTGTACATGAGTTCCCAATCCTGAACCCCCCTCCCACCTCTTTCCCCATATCATCTCTCTGGGTCATCCCAGCACACCAGCCCCAAGCATCCAGGTGTTTCTTGACTTCCTACTTTTGCATTCTAGTTCCCTATGATGAAAAGGACAACTTTTTGAGGTGTTAGTTCTAGAAGGTCTTGTAGGTCTTCATAGAACTGTTCAAATTTAGCTTCTTCAACATTACTGGTTGGAGCATACACTTGGATTACTGTGATATTGAATGGTTTGCCTTGTAAACGAACAAAAATCATTCTGTTGTTTTTGAGATTGCATCCAAGTGCTGCATTTTGAACTCTTTTGTTAACTCTGATGGCTACTCCATTGCCCACAGTAGTAGATATAATGGTCATCTGAATTAAATTCACCCATTCCAGTCCATTATACTTCACTAATTCCTGAAATGTCAGTGTTCACTCTTGCCATCTCCTGTTTGACCACTTCTAATTTCCCTTGATTCATGGACTTAACATTCCAGATTCCTATGCAATATTGTTCTTTATAGCATTGGAGTTTATTTCCATTACCAGTCACATCCAAAACTGGACATTATTTTCGCTTTGGCTCCACCTCTTCCTTCTTTCTAGAGTTACTTCTCCATTCTTCTCCAGTAGCATATTGGGCACCTACTGATCTGGGGGACTTCCCTGGTGGCTCAGATGGTAGCCTGTCTACAATGTGGGAGACCTGGGTTTAATCCCTGGGTCAGGAAGATCCCCTGGAGAAGGAAATGGCAATCCACACCAGTACTCTTGCTTGGAAAATCCCATGGATAGAGGAGCCTGGTAGGCTACAGTCCATGAGGTTGCAGAGTCAGACACGACTGAGCGGACTTCACTTTCACTGACCTGGGGAGTTCATCTTTCAGTGTCATTATCTTTTTGGTTCACTTTCACTTTCTGCCATAAGAGTGGTGTCATCTGCATATCTGAGGTTATTGATATTTCTCCTGGCAATCTTGATTCCAGCTTGTGCTTCTTCCAGCCCAGTGTTTCTCATGATGTACTCTACATATACGTTAAATAAGCAGGGTGACAATATACAGCCTTGACGTACTCCTTTTCCTATTTGGAACCAGTCTGTTGTTCCATGCTCAGTTCTAACTGTTGCTTCCTGGCCTGCATACAGATTTCTCAAGAGGCAGGTCAGGTGGTCTGGTATTCCCATCTCCTTCAGAATCTTCCACAGTTTATTGTGATCCACACAGTCAAAGGCTTTGGCATAGACAATAAAGCAGAAACAGATGTTTTTCTGGAACTCTCTTGCTTTTTCTATGATCATAAAATCTGTTCCTAAAAACATCCAACTATCTAAAGACCTGTCCCACCAAATTCCCTGGAGCACAGAGTGCCTCACTCAACCCTGAACTCCCTCAGGGATTGTTGAAGGTCAACAGCTATAGCAGCATGGGATTTAGTCTCTGTAGAGGCAGATGGCAAATGCCTTTGTTGTTCAGTCACTGGCAATGTTCTTGGTAAGTGCCAATTTGTAGTTGACATAATCATACTCTTCTGTGATTTGCTTCATCAGCTCAGCGTTGTAATCTATAGATTCATCAACATTAATGTGTATAGCTGTAGTTCATTTTTTACTACTGTATACTATTCCATTATATGACTGTATGATAATTTAGTATGCTAGTCCAGTATGATACAGATATTTGGCTATTTCAAATATTTTTTTTGCTATGATAATAATATTGTACCATCCTCAGTTTAACGGCTTTCTACTGATCTGCCAGTCCCTCCCACCTAACCTTTTCCTACTTTCATGCCTTTCTAGTAACTGTTCATACTATTTATATGGCCATTGAGTCAAGAACTGTTTTTATCACAGACTAAGGAGCACACATGCATGGCACTAACCAGAAAAAAAGACTATCTTTCTTACTTCATTTTTTTTTAAATTGGAGGATAATTGCTTTACAGTGTTGTGATGGTGTCTGCCATACATTGGTGAGAATCAGTCATAATTATATGTATATCTATATATATAGAGATAGATATATATCCCTCCCTGTTGAACCTCCCCACCCCAATTTCAACCCACCATGTCACATGTTATCACAAAGTGTCAGGCTGGGCTCCCTGTGTTATAGAACAGCTTCCTGCTAATTATCTGTTTTACATGTGAGAGTGTTTATATGTCAATTCTACTTTCTCAACTTGTGTTACTCTCTCCTTTCTGCACTGTGTTCACCAGTCCATTCTCTACATCTGTGTCTTCATTTCTTCTCTATAAATAGGTGCATCAGTACTGTTTTTTCTAGGTCCCATATATACATGTAACATGATAATTGTTTTTCTCTTTCTGACGTACTTCACTCGGTATAATAGGCTCTGGGTTCATCCATCTCACTAAAACTGACTGAAATTTGTTCCTTTTTATGACTGAATAATATTCCACTGTGTATATGCACCACAGCTTCTTTATCCATTCACCTGCTGATGGACATCTAGGTTGCTTCCATGTTCTGGCTGCTGTAAATAGTGCTGCAGTGAATATTGAGGTACATTCGTCTTTTTGAATTGTGATTTTCTCAGAGTATATGCCCAGTATCAGGACTGCTCAGTCATATGGTAGTTTTATTTCTAATTTATTAAGGAATCTCCATACTGCTCTTCAAAGTGGCTGTATCAATTTACATTGGTATAGTCACTGAATTTTTTTTATAGTTACTACATTTAAAAAAACCTTTTTATCGCTTATTTCAGGTATTTTACATTTTTTTTGTCTCCCTTTTGCTTCCCTCAGTGTATCCCTCAGTAAAGCCTAAGCATATACACTTTTGCCTTAGCCTCTGTTTTCTAGGGAGCCTGGCCTTACACAACTACAATGGGCATCTTAATACTTTTTTTTTTCCCACCAGCACATGTGCAAAGAGTTTCTTCAGAGTATGTATCTAGAAGTAGAATGGCTTAGTTTTAGTTATAGATGTAGCTATAGAGTTGCTGAGTTACAGTAAATGCTCAGGTTGACTAAGCAATGTCAAACTGTTTTCCAAAGTAGTTTTTACCTGTGTATATTTCACTAGCAGTAACATGAGACTTCCTGTAGCTTTACAACCTCTTGAAAACTTGCCTCTGTCTATGTTGTTAGTATTTATAATTTTGATTGGTATGTAATTGCATCTCATTTGGCTTTCTGAAACTTTTCCTTGAATATAAGCGAGGCTGAAGCCATTTCATAGGTTCACAGGACATTTGTATTCATCCTCTGTGATATTCCTGTCTATGTCTTTTGCGCATTTCTTTTGGTATAGCTGTCTTTTCTTTCTGATTGTTCAGAGTTCTTTATATATTTGTATGGTAATCTTTTCTTGATTATATGCCTTTAAAATATCTTCTCCTGGCTTTATTGCCACATATGGATGACCATTCACCCTTATAAGCATGGTCTATTTCTTTCACATTGATCTACAATGTTTTTCTGTTCTCTGCAGTAGTTTATGTAAGGATTGAATTGTCTGTTCCTTTAATGTGTAATAGAACTCTCTTGTAAAGTCACCTGAGTCCTAATCATTCTTTAATCAAATATTTTTAAAATATTGCTTTAATTTCTTTAATCATTATAAAACTGTTTAGATTTTCTGTTTCTCTGTGAGTTACTTATATATTTCTTTATTGGCGCTCATATGCTTCTTATTCATTTCACCCACATCTTTAAACTGGGCGTTACATTGTTTGTACTTTCCTTTTATCTTTTGCATTTCTGTTATATGTGATTCATGCCCACTTTTTTATTCTTAATACAACACTTTTGTCCCTTTTCTTCTTGATAAATTTTGCCACCATTTTGTTATCTTCTTTTAGTCTTTCTTAAGCACATTTTGACATGATTTTTCATATCTTATGCCTTATTTTCATTAATTGCTGATTTTAGATTTTTCCCCTTCTGCTTACTTTTGATTTATTCTGATACTCTCTTTCTAACATCTTAAGTTGTATGCTTAGCTCATTAATTTTGAGGCTTTCTTCTTTTTAAACTGATTTTGTATTAATATCTACATACAGAAGACTGTATAAATATATATACTCAGGTTAATGAA
>SJYC01067366.1:0-35250 GCA_006408675.1 Madoqua kirkii
AAAGAAAGAAAGAAAGAAAGAAAAAGACATGGGAAAACAGTTCAGGAGAGGAGAAATCCCCATGAGGAGACTTTGACCAAAGAGGGCCCCATTCAGGGATGCTCCAGATCTCCCTGGATGTGAAGTAAATTTTGCTCCTGGTCAGCTATGGCATCCCCACCTTTACCAGTGCAGCCTTAGAGAAAAGTCTAACTTCAGGCGAGAAGGCGGGACTACTGGGGTTGCTGGAGTCTGTCCCGTCTCTTGGTAAACAGTCCTAAACATTTCTCCTTGATTTGCCACAGCTATTATTTTGTTTTCATACATAAACTTCAACACACTAGTAACTGTGACATCACTTAGATTCAAGCTAATGCATTTTAAACAGATTTTAAAATATATAATCAGGTGGATTTTCATAACAATTAATCAGCTTGCTTTTCTGTGGTAGAAAAGGGAACATTCCTGGAAGAAAAGCAGGCATGTAGTAGGTAAACTGGCTCATAAAAGAAGTTCAGACCTATATGAACGTAAAAAGTAGTGAATTAAAATGCAGATGTTAACCACGTATTGACAGGTCAATCTGGAAATGCTGGGTTTGGGGGTTTATATTTTGTCTTCTCTCCAAGAGCCAGACAGAAAAGAGGCCATCTAATCAGGGTCAGTATCAACTTACTCCATCTAATGTGTGTGACACACAAGTGTGTTTCTAGAATCAGTTTTTGAAAGTGGAAATCTGGATGTGTGTGTGTGAAATCTTTTCATTTTTAAGTGTGGAAAAAATATTTTCAAAAACGTAAAACCACTATGAGGAAAGAATGAAAACAAGATTGCAGGTTGCTTTGGGGTTTTCAGAGCCCCAGTTTACAGCCTTTGCCTCTCAATGCATGGCATGCAGATGGGCAGCATCTATACTATGCAGGACCTTGTTAGAAATTTCAGGCCCCATGTAGAAACTATGGGGCTGGGGTTGAGCAATCTGTGTTTTGATAAACCCTCTACAAGCCCAAGATACAAGGGTCATTTGACCACTGCTGATCCAGAAACCTTTCTAATGTGCTTGCTCAGCTCCTTCTTATTGTGAACCAGAGCTTCTGCCTCAGTTTACTAGTTAGGGCTACAATCCCAGGAGCCTGCCATTCAAGATGTCACCCCTGAGGGGCTGGCCCCATCTTCACCATCCAGTCACTGGCTTGCATCCTACTTTTGCCTGCTTCCAACCTGCTCACAGCTCTGGGTGTAAACCTTCTGGCCCTTTTGCTACTAGGCAGAAACATATGAATGTCTCTTTTGTAGGTGAAAAATTGTTTCTGAAGAACCTAGCTGATAACACTGTTTAAGATATGCCTCTTTCTCCCATGCACACACAGTGCCTCCAAGAGCTGTCAACAGTAAATAAACCAATGTACCTAAAATAGCTAGGCCAAGCAGGGCACAAAGGAAGCCCTCAGTAAAGGTCAGCTGTCACTAATATCCTGCCTAAAATGGTAACCATCCAGCAGGACAATTATCTCCCAGTGTGGGTGAATATACGGAGATGCAAGGAGCTATGTTGTCAGAAACTTAGTCACGCAGCTCGGTCAGTCAGCTCAGTTGCTCAGTCGTGTCCAACTCTTCGTGACCCCATGGACTGCAGCATGCCAAGCCTCTCTGTCCATCACCAACTCCCAGAGCTTGCTTAAACTCATGTCCATCGAATTGGTGATGCCACCCAACCACCTCATCCTCTGTTGTCCCCTTTTCCTCCCACCTTCAATCTTTCCCAGCATCAGGGTCTTTTCCAATGAGTCAGTTCTTTGCATCATGTGGCCAAAGTATTGGAGCTTCAGTTTCAGCATCAGTCCCTCCAATGAATATTCAGGACTGATTACCTTTAGGCTGGACTGGTTGGATCTCCTTGCAGTCCAAGGGACTCTCAAGAGTCTTCCCCAACACTACACTTCAAAAGCATCAGTTCTTCAGTGCTCAGTTTTATGGTCCAACTCTCATATCCATACATGACTACTGGAAAAATCATAGCCTTGACTAGACAGACCTTTGTCGGCAAAGCAATATCTCTGCTTCTCAATATGCCATCTAGGTTGGTCATAGCTTTTCTTTCAAGGGAGCAAGTGTGTTTTAATTTCATGGCTGCAGTCACCATCTGCAGTGATTCTGGAGCCCCCAAAATAAAGTCTCTCACTGTTTCCATTGTTTTTCTGTTTATTTGCCACAGAGTGATGGGACCTAATGCCATGATCTTTGATTTTTGAATGCCGAGTTTTAAGTCAGCTTTTTTACTCTCCTCTTTCACTTTCATCAAGAGGGTCTTCAATTCCTCTTTGCTTTCTGTCATAAGATGGTGTCCTCTGCATTTTTGAGGTTATTGATATTTCTCCTGGCAGTCTTGATTCCAGCCTGGGCTTCATCCAACCCAGTATTTCGCATGATGTACACTGCATATAAGTTAAATAAGCAGGATGACAATATACAGCCTTGGTGTACTCCTTTCCCGATTTGGAATCAGTCTGTTGTTCCATGTCCAGTTCTAACTGTTGCCTCTTGACCTGCATACAGATTTCTCAGGAGGCAGGTCAGGTGGTCTGGTATTCTCATCTCTTTCAGAATTTTCCACAGTTTGTTGTGATTCACACAGTCAAAGGCTTTGGCATAGTCAATAAAGCAGAAGTAGATGTTTTTCTGGAACTCTCTTACTTTTTCTATGATCCAACAGATGTTGGCATTTTGATCTCTGGTTCCTCTGCCTTTTCTAAATCCAGCTTGAACATCTGGAAGTTCTCGGTTCATGTGCTGTTGAAGGCTCACTTGGAGAATTTTGAGCATAAATTTGCTAGCATGTGAAATGACTGCAACTGTGCGGTAGTTTGAACATTTTTTGGCATTGCCTTTCTTTGGTATTGGAATGAAAACTGACCTTTTCCAGACCTGTGGTCACTGCTGAGTTTTCCAAATTTGTTGGCATACTGAGTGCAGCACTTTGGAGCACAAAGTGGAGATGCAAGGAGCTATACGGTCAGAAACTTAGTCATGCAGCTAACAAGAAGCAAATGCAAGACTTATTCTCGTGCATTTCTGCTCCCAAATTCTTTGCTTCATTTCCGATGTTAGATGGTCCCTCAGTCAGTCTTGGTGAGTAGCGCCACTGGGTTTGCTGATGTCTGGTTCCTGCACTTGACTTGTCAGATGCTCTTGTCTGGTCCTTGCCTTCTGTCAGTCCAGCATGTAGGTAACAGGTTCTGCTTCAAAGCAGTGGGAAGGTGGAGGTGATGCCAGCTTCCAGGGTTACCTGTCCAGGACAGAGTGATCCTAGGGATCAAGACAGGTCAAGGGGGAGATAAATCTGGGAAGAGAGAGATGCAGATCTGACATTTTCTGATAGCATAGAGAGGCTAAAATAAATTTCATTTCTGGCCACTAGCAGAGCACCTGGGTTTCCCTAGCCAATAACCAGAAATCTGCAAGAGTGGTTATGCCCTGATTGTATGCTAAGAGCCTCGGTAGAAAGCCCAAGGTCAGAGGAACTGGCTAGCAGAGGGTAGTATGTGTAACTGCTTTATCAGTGAAGGCACTGCCTAAAAAGAATAGGGGTATACAGCCACCACAAAGGTTTATATCTACCACTAGTGCTCGTCCTCACCCAGGAGACAACAGGGAGCTGATTTCTTATGTTCTGCATACAAAGTCAAGTTTCTGTGGGGCTACCTGACCCTAGTGAAAGGGGATCCAACCAGTCCATTCTGAAGGAGATCAGCCCTGGGATTTCTTTGGAAGGAATGATGCTAAAGCTGAAACTCCAGTACTTTGGTCACCTCATGTGAAGAGTTGACTCATTGGAAAAGACTCTGATGCTGGGAGGGATTGGGGGCAGGAGGAGAAGGGGACGACAGAGGATGAGATGGCTGGATGGCATCCCTGACTTGATGGATGTGAGTCTGAGTGAATTCCAGGAGTTGGTGATGGACAGGGAGGCCTGTCGTGCTGCGATTCATGGGGTTGCAAAGAGTTGGACATGACTGAGCAACTGAACTGAACTGAACCTGACCTAGTGAGGGTAGTTTTTTCTACTTCTCTCAAGGACAGAGAAGGGGTCTTAAGAAAAGATAAAGAGGAATAAGATAGGGAATAGGCTGGGATTTGGATAATTTCAAATGTAACAGAGAATGAGTCCTACAAGACCTTTGAAGTGAGGTGGTGTTGAGGAGTGAAAAATACTGTAACTTAGTCATTGAAGAACATGGAGTATCTATTTATTCATTTTTTAGTACTTCTAAGAAATTCATAGACTTTTCTCAGAACTAGAATAATTCTTCACCGTCTGAGCCACTAAGCACAACACAGGACAGCATAATTCTAGAATTCATACAGACCATAAAAAACCTAGAATCACCAAAGCAACCCTGAAGAAAAAAACAAAACATGAGGCATAAGTTTCCCAGATTTTAGACAATGTGGCAAAGCTACACTAATAAAAACAGTGTGGTATTCAAACAAAAGCAGACGTGGATCAATGTAACAGAATAGAGAACCCAGAAATAAACCCACACACCTACAGTCAACTAATCTTTGGCAAAGGAGGCAAGGATATACAATGGGAAAATGTCTCTTCGTCAAGTGGTACTGGGCAAGTTAGACAGCCAGATGTGATCAGTTGAAGTTAGAACATACCCTCACACCATACACAAAAAGACACACAAAATGCTTAAAGACTTATAAACATAAGACATGACGCCATAAACCTCTGAGAAGAAATCACAGGCAAAACATTCTATGACATAAAACGTAGCAATGGTTTCTTAGGTCAGTCTTCCAAGGCAATGGAAACTAAGAAAACAAATGGAATCACAACCTTAAAGACTTCTGCATAGCAAAGGAAACAAACAAAAAAAAGACAACTGACATAATGAAAGAATATGTTTGCAAATGATGTGACCATCTAGGGCTTAGTTTCCAAAATCTTACAAAGAGCTCATACAACTCAACAATAATCACAACAATAACAAACACCAAAAACAGAACACCTCAAATAACCCAATCAAAAAGTGGCAGAAGTTCTAAATGGTATTCCTCCAAAGAAAAAATACAAATGACAAATAGGCACATGAAAGGATGCTCAACATCATTAATTATCAGAGAAATGCATATCAAAATTATGCATACAATGAGGTACCACCTCACACTGATTAGAATGACTTTAAAAAATTCTACAAATAATAATAGCAGAGGAACCACAGATCAAATTGCCAGTGTCAGTTGGATCATAGGAAATGCAAGAGAGTTCCAGAAAAAACATCTACTTTGGCTTCACTACCTATACTAAAGCCTTTGACTTGTGGATCACAAAAAACTGTGGAAAATTCTTAAAGAGATGGAAATAACAGACCACCTGACCTTCTTCCTGAGAAACTTGAATGCAGGTCAAGAAGAAACAGAACAGTACATGGAACAATGGACTGGTTCAAAACTGGAAAGGAAGCACAAGGCTGTATATTGTTGCCCTGCTTATTTAACTTGTATGCAGAGTACATCATGCAGAATGCTGGGCTGGAGGAAGCACAAGCTGGAGTCAAGAGTGCTGGGAGAAATATCAATAATCTCAGATATGCAAATGACACCACCATTAGGGCAAAAAATGAAGAGGAACTGAAGAGCCTCTTGGTGAAATTTAAAGTGGAGAATGAAAAAGCTGGCTTAAAACTTTACATTCAAACAACTAAGATCATGGCTTCTGGTCCCATCACTTCATGGTAAATAGATGGGGAAAAAAATGGAAACAGTGACAGACTTTATTTTCTTGGGCTCCAAAATCACTGCAGATGGTGACTGTAGCCATGAAATTAAAAGCTGTTTGCTCCTTGGAAGAAAAGCTATGATGAACCTGGGCAACGTATTAAATCACTTTGCTGACAAAGGTCTATATAGTCAAAGCTATGGATGGTTTTTCTAGTAGTCACATATGGATGTGCAAATTGGACGTAAGACTGAGCACCAAAGAACTGATGCTCTCAAAATGTGGTGTTGGAGAAGACTCTTGAGAGTCTTTTGGACTACAAGGAGAGCAAACGAGTCAATCCTAAAAGAAATCAATCCTGAATATTCATTGGAAGGATTGAAGTTGATGCTGAAGCTCTAATAGTTGGGCTACCTGATGCAAAGAGCTGACCCACTGAATAAACTTCTGATGCTAGGAAAGCTTGAGGGCAGAAGGAGAAGGGGGCACCAGAGGATGAGATGGATGGATAGCATCATCAAATCAATAGCATGAGTTTGAGCAAACTCCCAGAGATAGTGAAGGACAGGAAAGCCTGGTGTGTTGCAGTCCATGGGGTTGCAAAGAGTCAGACTCAACATAGCAACTGAACAACAACAACACAAATAACAAATGCTCAAGAGTACGTGGAGAAAAGGAGCCCTCTTACACTGTGGGTAGGAAGATGAGTTGGGGTAGCCACTATGGAAAACAGTGTGGAGGTTCCTCAGAAAACTTAAAAGAGAATTAACTTTTGATACAGCAATCCTACTCCTGGGCCTGTGTTAAGATGAAACTAAACTCTAATCCAAAAAGATACACTCACCCCTATGCTCATAACAGCACTATTCACAGTAGCCAAGACTTGGAAACAACATAAATATCCATCCACAGACGCACAGATAAAGACAACACAGTGCATATATGCAACGGACTATTACTCAGCCACGAAAAAGAATGTAACAATGTTATGGCAGTAACACGGATGCAACTAGGGATTATCATACTAAGTGAAGGCAGACAGAGAAATACAAATGCTGTATGATGTCACTTATATATGGACTCTAAAATGTGGGACAAATGAGCCTATCTATCAAACAGAAACAGACTCATGAACATAGAGAACAGTCTTGTCAAAGGGGCGGGGGTTAGGGGAAGGATGGAGTGGAAGGTTGGGGTTAGCGAATATAAGCTATTATATATGAAATGGGTAAACAATAGGTCCAACTGCATAGCACAGAGAGGTATATTCAGTAACCTATGATAAATCATAGAGGAAAAGAATATTAAAAGAATATATATATGTATGTCTAACTGATTCACTTTGCTGTAGAGCAGAAATTAACACAACATTGTAAACCAACTATCCTTCAATAAAAACAAACAAAAATAAAACAAAAAAAGAAATGAATAAACTTCAGTTTTTAGAGGAGTTGTAGGTTTACCAAAAAAATTTAGCAAGCACATAGAGTCCACTTATACTCTCTCCCCTCTCCCTTCATCCCCTTCCCGCTCTGGATTCCACAAACATCTTGCAGCAAAACACTACACCTGTTGTGAATGATGAGCCGATATGTATATGTTGTTATTAACTGCTGTTCACAGTATACATCAGGTCTCATGCTCTGTGCTGTACATTCTATGAGTTTCCACAGATGTTATCATGACACACAGGGCTTCCCTGGTGAGTCAGTGATAAAGAATATACCTGTTGATGCTGAAGATGCAGCAGACATGAGTTTGGTCCCTAGGTTTGGAAGATCACCTCGAGGAGGAAATGGCAATCTGCTCCAGTATTCTTGCCTGGAAAACTCCACGGACAGAGGAGCCTGGCAGGCTACAGTCCATGGGTTGTAAAGAGCTGGACATGACTGCAGGGCTGAGCACACATATCATGACATGTATTTACCATACAGCATCACACAGAACACTTTCACTGCCCTAAAAATTCTCTCTGCTCCACCTCTTTAGGCCTTCCTCCAATCACCAGCTGCTACTCATTTCTTTTAAATACAGTATAATATTCCATTGTATGGATGTCACTTACAGTTTGTGATTTTCAGAATAATGTGCTAAGCACTTGCAAAGACACAAACCACACCTAAAATTTTAACAGCCCAACCTTATGCCCAGAATCTTGCACATTTAAATGCCTTAATTCATCTAATTCACATCGAGTCCCTGTGAGGTGTGCACTAATACTCCTATTTTACATGTGGAAACTGAGCTCAGCTAAGTTAGTGAACTTGTTTACAGACAGCACATGGTGGAGACTGCACCTGGACCTGGGACTTTTACCCCACTTTATCTCACTCCTTTTAATACAAATATACATGTATAAATATATGTGCATTTTTCCTGGGGAGACTATACTTAGCTGGAAACAAGAAATCTACACTGATGCTTCCGATTCCCCTTTACCATCTACTTACAAAGTTCTCTTCCCCTGCCTACTGTTTCTTGCTCCATCGTAAATATCCTCTAAAAACCATGCCCAGTACACCAAGCAACTCAGACCTTGCCCTCAGCTTGCAATCCCTGCCAGAAAACAAAAGGCCGGTAGCTCAGTAAGCAGGGATCTTCTACCACATGAAATTCTATCTGGCTCTGAAGCCCACGGCTGGCTCACTGTATCACAGTCAACTGCTCCAAGAGAAGACACGGGCACAGCTGTCAATCAGGTTTCACCTTCCTTCATTCGCCATTCTTAGCATTTCCTGTTTCATCACGGCCACATGCTTGCTCTTCGTGTACTTGGGCTGGTAAGAAGTGGTGGCACGTCTTCTGAATTACAGTTCAAGGTGAAAAGAGTGAACAGTCTATCCCCTCTTTTCCTAAAGGTAACATGAGCACTTGTTACAAGGGCTTCACTTCATGCTGGCTACCCAGCCCCAGGCCCTGATCCCTTCTCTAATTCATTTCCCCGAGGCAACAATGTACCAATATTGTCCTAATCACTCTTTCAAATTCTTTACTCCTCTGCTCAAAGTTTCCCAATGAAAGGAAATCCTGCAACAATTTCTGTGGAGAGAAACCTGGCAGACACTCTCTGGATTCAGTAATCAGAATAAATATCTCTAGGAAATGGACAAGTGAAATTACAAGCCGCAAGATAGAATGTCATGAGAAGAACACAGGATCACTTCCATGACATACTTGCCAAAGCTGAATTACCTGAATCTAATGATGAATGGTCACTGGACAAATCCAAATTGAGGAATATTTTACAAAAGGAACTGGCCTGTAATCTTTAAAAGAAGCTAAATCATGAAAATCAGGAAACAGCTGTAGACTGAAGAAAACAGAAGAGATAAGACAATGTGTGCACTGTAGAATTTGAGAACTGTTCCATTTTCCCATAAAAGATGTTAATGCCAACTGGCAAAACCAGAATGGGGCTGAAGATGAACGAACAGTGTTAAGACAATGGTAATTTTCTGATTCTGGTATCAGTATCAAATACAAATATTTGACGGTTATGTGAAAGAATGTTCTTTGTAGGAAATGTTTTCTAAAGTACTATGAATGTATGGCCAATCCCATCACCAACTTTATTTTCTAAATGTTCTTGCACATGCGTTCTAAGTTTCAGGTTGTCTTAAGAAAAATCTTAGAAGACAGCTTCTGTGGATGTGCCCTTGTCCATCATGTGTTTGGCAGATATTCTGGGCCCTCTGATATGGGACTCCACCCTCCCTTTATTCCCCAAGGCTCCTCAGGCTGCTGGCCATCTCTTCACTGTTCTAGGGGAGGTCTCTTCCGTTTCACTCTGCAATCAAAAATGCTCATCTTTCCCCACTGCCCATCACCTTAGTTCAAATCCAAGGTCGATCTCATCTTGTTAGGCAGTCCTCCTGGTACAGCTCTGTCCACTTCCATTTTTTTCTGATCAATTGTACTGTTTAGCTTCAAGCACTGAATTTAGCATCTAGATGTACAAAGATGTCTGCTACCTGCCAACTCAAAAGTACCATCCTGGGAAGCAGTGTTTACTCGGGTTGCTTCCAGAAATACTTTCTTCCTAGTATGTGCTCAGTAAACACCTGCTCTCTGGCCAAATGCTGCCCAATTGGATGTTCACTGTTATGAAATAATGGTGTATTTATAACTCATCTCCCTGAAAAACTCATCACTTTACTAACACAAAGGAGTTCTACTCTTCCTGGGCTTGACAGAAAATTTAAAACATGTGGCAATGACAGCTAAAGAGCCAACTTTCTCCAGCCTAAGAAAACCTCCGTTGTGGCCTCTGTGAAATATTCTCCAACCAGCAACTTGAGCTCTAAGTCCACCTGAGACTTCTCACATCTATCTACTTCTCTTTCTGGTTAACATCTGATTACCTTTCACTAACATTTGCATGCTTAAGTGTGTTCAGCAAATACAGAACCTGAGAAATAATAGAACTTAAGAATTTAGCCCACGTGCTGGGTTCCTCCATGAACATTAGATCCAAATGTCTGCCACATAACAGACAAAATATACACATGCCTGCTTACTTTAAAAGATTCTGGTCTCTTGAAGACACCTTGTCTTTAAGCTAAAAAATCATCAAAAGAAAAAAAAAAGTATCAAGAGAATAGAGGTGGGGTGGTACTTGAGGGGTAGGGCAGTCTTTTTCCACAGTCTAAAACATCTGCACAGATGTCTTCTGGTTGCCCCAGTAACATAACTGCATGGCCAGTTGTATTTCTGCACATGTAGCTTTCTATTTTGGTTCTTCACACTCTGCTTTGATATGAAGACAGAGAAAGTCTCGGGTACTAAGTGAATGCCTCTCTTTTTGTGGATGTACTTGCTCAACCCAATTTTGGAAATATGGCCTTCGGCGGCTCATTTTGGTATGATTGGTACATAATGATACTCATCAGTAGCTTATTGCTATGTAATCAAAACTACTCAAGATTTCAATGCTGCACTAATATTAACTCCAACCATTTACTATTTTAATGAAGTGAGTGTTGATATAAACATTTGCATACTTATTTGTCAATACAAACAGATTTGATGTCGAGTAATAAGGTCATTAAAAGTAATCACATATTTACATTTTTAATCCCACTTCCCTCCACCCCTTGCTCCAGTTCTTCTCTTCACCACTGTACTAAATAAACTAAATTGAGGTAGCATTGGAATTGCAGTACAGGACCACCACAGGCTTTTAAATTCTGGAACTTGTTAGCATCATTTGAGAAACTGCTGCTGCTAACTTGCTTCAGTCGTGTCCGACTCTGTGCGACCCCATAGACGGCAGCCCACCAGGCTCCCCTGTCCCTGGGATTCTCCAGGCAAGAACACTGGAGTGGGTTGCCATTGCCTTCTCCAATGCATGAAAGTGAAAAGTGAAAGGGAAGTCACTCAGTTGTGTCTGACTCTTAGCAACCCCATGGACTGCAGCCCACCAGCCTCCTCCATCCATGGGACTTATATGGTACTAGGACTGAACAAATAAGTGTCAGTAAGGAAGGAGAAGGAGACTGGTGTTAGATTGGTATGGTAAGAAGAAACTGCTAGCAGGGACCAAGTGCCCAGAGGAAGGTCACTTTCTCTTGCCAGATCCCTGAAAGAGGCTTAGAGGCCACTGAGCTGAAATTTGCTTCACAAATTTGATGTATTGGGTTAAGTCCAGATGAGGGAAAAGAAAAAACCAAACAACAAATATCCTTCACCCTGGTTAAACTATATTTCAAGTTGCATTTATGTATCTTGCACCAAATTCCTACTCAAACTGGTGGCTTGCTTTCTTCTTCTCACTGTCAAGACAGCCCAGACCTAAGCGCTGGAGGTGTGGCTTCAGGGATGAAATAAACTGGGGCAAGGAAATAGGAGGAAGCAGGGAGCTGGAGCCTCTGTCTGGAAGCCAAGGTGCTGAGTGTATTAGAGGCAGAAGAGATCCCTGAGATCCTTTGCCTGAAACCCTGATTTTACACATCAAGAGCGAGAGGCACAAAGTGGTCCTGTGACTTGCCTGAGGTCATATAACCATTCTGGACTGGTCCTCCAAAGTACTCTTTAGAATGCTCTTTTGTCCAGTTAACACAGGGGACTCAGCCATTAGTCAGACATGGGCTCCATTGTCCAAAGCCATTCTGTATGCGTGTGTATACATACATGTTTGAATAGCATTCATTCCCACCTCAATCGCTAGCCTCGGCCACCGTCAGGTAACAGGTATTGGGATTCATTCCTCTTGCACCGGCCATAGTCTTGGTAGGACCGTCAGCCAAAGTGCTTTGTCCTTTCCCTAGGAAGAAAGTGCTTATCACCCTGGGTCAATCTTCCTCTCTTTTTCCATGGGACTTACTTCTTGAGTCTTCATAGACTTCAAGCGGTTGGGGCTGACTCATCCCAGGGTGATTAACTGCCTGGTTAGAGGGCCTCCTGCTCTCGGGAATTCAGGAGCTGTCTTCCTCTTTGCCTTTCATCCTGGGAGCGGTCTGATGCTGTGGGTAGACCAATTCAGTGGTTCTCAGTTTGGGTTGGGGTGGGAGCAGTGGATCTTGCCTTCTAGGATATATTTGGTAATATCTGGAAACATTTTTGGTTGTTACACCTGGGGGGTCAGGTGCTACTGGTACCTGGTGTGTAGAGGCCAAGGATACTTCTAAATACGCTTTAATGCAGAGGAGAACCCCACAACAACAAATTACCTAGCCCCAAATGTCCATATTGGTGAGGCTGAGAAATCTGGGGCTAATCCCATTATCTATTTCTAATACCTTCTCTCTTGCCTGCTTCCCTTTAGAGGGTGAAAAACATTCACTTTTGCAAACTCTCTTATAGCTAAAGATAAAATATCCAAGTGATTGGAGTTTTGTCCAATAAGATTCAAGCAGAATCGACTTTCCTAATTAAAGTGAAATTTCATTAGTATTCTCCTATCCCTTCCCCCTGCTTAAAAGGGAGATAAAATTTGCTGCACCAGCAGCCATTTTATGAACATGAGGGAAGAGTCGAGAAAAATCACAGGTACCAGACCTAATGCCAGCACCAGTTCCAATGGCTATCTCATTTCCAGACTGAAGGAAAAGTAACACTTCATTTGTTTAAAACTATTAACCATCAAATATTCCCTTATTTTCAGTTGAAAGCATTTCAGTGGTCCCTTTTCTCAGGAAATTGTTTCTCTGCTTCTGTTGCTGGAGTCCGTTTTTGTATTTTTGCAAGAAAAGAACTGTACTTGGTAGAGCACGCTAAATGGGGGCCTTTGTGGATTATGTACGGCAGCCAGAGCGGGGCTTTATCCTTTCTTATTATTCTTGGTGCTGGCTGAAAATTTTGGCTCCACATAGCAAGTCAACATAGGCAACTCTCTGCTAGCATTCAGCAGTATTTTTGGATCTGTGCTTTGTGATAAGATTTGTGATAAAAATTACTTTCTGCTTTTTAACTATAGGTCACAAAAGTTTTCTGCCTTTTAAACTTAGATCAGAAAAAGAAAATCCTTCAAGCTGCAGGGTCAACCAGACATGTGTCCAGGAAGGCCTTTCCAACTGGGGATGGTGAGTAGAGCTGGGGAAATATTCTCCGTGCTCGTCTACGGAGTGATTAGGAGGCCTCACCAGCGGGCACTGCTGTAGGAAGGGGGGCCTGTGCATTTGGGTGCAGCAGTGTGGGGAGGGGCTGACACGCCCACCCCCAACTGCCCCACCTCCTTCTCTCCCAGCACTGTTTCAGAGTGTGCTTCCAGGAACAGGGGGTGAAGGCTCTGCTGGTCATCCATTTCTGAACAAGGCTTTGATTGCTGCTCAACCAGAATTTTTTACTGTTGGTTTGAAGAGGGAAGACAGAAAAGCAGAAGCAAAGGGAAGGTCCCCTCTGATGATGACAGGAACTGCAGCCACACAATGGAGGCTCAGTCCCCTTACAGGGCAGGGCCTCCTCCGCATCCCCACTCCCCATTCTAGACCTGCCCATCAGAGCAGGGCCCACTCGGGCCTGCCTCTCAGCATCGCAGGACCAGATTCCTTCAGAAGCAGGGTCACTGGCTTTGCCCTAAGGATTCCCTATGGGGACTTGGGATACTCACTACTATAGGCTCCCCAACTTTCTCTTGACTGGGATGACAAAATTTAATCTTTCCCCAAACCGAAACATTTTTTGGAGGTGGTCTATGTATAGACGTGAGGAGCACAGGTTCTGGAGTTTGCCTAAGTGTATAGGCTTTGCTTCTTAATTATAAAGATAACAACAGTAGCAGTAATATTATTAATGAGCAATAACCACAGGCAACACTAAGAGTTTTACATGCATCATCATACCTAGAAGCTGTCTGATGTTCATGAAGTCACTTAACATCTTTGAGCTTCAGGTGACTCAAGCAAGATGAGGATACTCAGAGGCCCAATTAGATGGTTATGAAAATTCAAAGCAGTGACATAGCAGAGCACCTGATATCTAGCGATCAGTCTTTTAATGTCAGCTTCTAACATTTAAGGTGACAGATCATGACCAGATGAAAGCTACCTGAAATTCACATTTAAAAGATACACTGTAAAGCGGACTGTACCGTGTGGCTTATTCTGATTTTTCAAGAAGAGGGGATTACAGGCTGAGGTCCAGAGCATCTCTTCTGCTCCTTTATCACCAACTAGCCTAGTGTGGCTCCATATCTAGGACCTGAATTCTGGGGCCCAGGCCTACCTTCTAGTTTCCTTATTTACCTCTAGAACTCCGTAAGGCTTGTCTTTGAGACTGGCAGGTTGGAATTTATAGGACTGAATGGAGTGTTTGAAGGCTTATCATTCACTGTTCTCTTACTTTGCTTGCTAGAACAAGCTTATAAAGAATACTTCAAAAACTATTTGGCAAAAAATCCATTCCAGTGATACACTATAGTTAAAATAGGAAGTAAAGTGGGCTTTTAAAAGGAGATAAGGCAACATAAGTGACGCTGATGATAACATGGAATCTAGAAAGACGGCACTGATGAACCTCCTTGCAGGGTAGCAACAGAGATGAAGACACAGAGAACAGACTTATGGACACGGCGTGAGCCAGGGGAGGGGAGAGGCTGGGATGAACAGAGGGAGGAGCATGGAAACACTTGCTCTACCAGACGTACACCAGATGGCCAGTGGGAATTCACTGTATGACTCAGGGAACTCAAACCAGGGCTCTGCGACAACCTAGAGGGGCAGGATGGGCTGGGAGGTGGGAGGGCTGTTCAAGAGGGAGGGAACATTTGTCTATCTACGGCTGATTCACGTTGAGATATAGAAGAAACCAACACAATATTGCACAGCAATTATCCTTCAACTAAAAACTAATACATTTTAAAAACACAATAAATGATGATGACAAACTATAAGAGAAGATGTGGACACTGGGTGATTACCATGTGCCATCTCAAGTCCACATCTTCGAGAGAAAAGTCACGACCCTATTATACATAGGAAGAAGAAGTGACATACCCACAGAGGCACCCACAGGAATCAACAGGGGATGATCAGCTGGGGTGTGAATCTCAGTCATCTCCAAGTCTGGCTCTCTCAACCACCTTGCTATGCAGCAAGGCAGTGTTCTGTAGCTTCTCTGTGCAATATCCCCACCCAGGGGAGAAAATGCCCTGGTGGTCCAGAATGGATGAATCTTCTGGAATGTTTGCTCTGGTTGGGACAGAATGGGAGCCCAAGTCTAACTTTCTTTGGACAAGCTCTGAGGAGGCTTAACCAGGGATTCTTAGAGGCAGAAGAGAGGAACATTCACCTCGTAAATCCAAGGGATTCAAATCAAGCTCTCATCTGCTATTAGTTTAGATCGACTTGGGGGAAACCCCATCCTGTTTGCCTACCGCTGTGGTTAATATAGTTTTGGGGAAGACCCTAGGGTCCCTCCCATACTGGTGATCTCTGAGCTTCTCTCCATGAGACATATTCTTGGTATAAGAAGGGTCACAGTGACCTCACGCAATGTGCTGATATTTACCTGAACTCAGAAAAACAATGGTTTGTAAGGGACAAGTTCCAGCTGTTTGGCCGCTCCAGAGTACGCCGTGCAAAACCTGTGCGGTTTCATAAACAACCTGTCAGCGAGGTTCCGGCCAACCTCACCGGACACAGACGCACTCAGAGCTGAATCTGCAAACCTCTCACTTCATTAGCCATACCTTTCTGGCTGCTGTTTATTATTCCGTGAGATAAATGAAAGTTTTCTATTTCTGGCCAAGGCTCTCGCAGGGAAACCTGGCTTTTTTTTTTTTTTAATTCTCTTTCTACAAGCTCAAGTATAAAATTAGTCGGAACTCTCATAAAAAAATGTCAAATCAAGTCCAATTTACTAAAAGTGCCTTAGACTGTTAATTAAGTGAAAGATTTTTTATGAAGAGCTTACTAAAGGATATTCAAATAGGAAAAGATGTGCTTTTAGCCAGCAGTGCTAAGAGGAATCTGTAGGAGAGGACTGCTGGTCTCTGGACAACACAGTAGAGCCTTAGAGATCTTTGAGAATTCACCCAGGTCTAGGGGCTAACCCACAGATCCCACTCTCCTTCCCCTTTTCTCCCTACCCTGTTCTCTAGGAAGCAGCCGTAGTTTTCAAGCCAGCAACTGTGTGCAGTTGTATAGGCTGTGGTTGTGAACTGTACAATCTCGCCATCTCAACAAGGCTGGTGAGAATAAAGCTCCCAAACCACATTCTGAGTGTAGCAGGAGACATAATTCACGTGTCTACATTTTAAGGGGTGAGACAGCTTTTGAGACTTGGTTGACAATGGCTTCTCTCTTTGGAAAAAGGCACCACCCTCAATAATTTGAATATAACTTAAAGGGGTTCGTGGGTTCTCCAAACCTATCCACAGGCTTGGGGTAAGAAAGTCACTTTCTGATAGAGCAAGTGGAGAAGTCAGATCTGAATGAGAGGCTTGCTTGGTGAACAAACGTTTCAATGTTTAACGGTGTCAGACTAAGCAAACACAGTGCTTCTAACTCCATGCTGGGAAGAGCTTTACTTTGGCACAAGAAGAGCCTCAGTCATTCTACTCCATAGGCACAGCTAGGATGGGCAGTGTTGACCAGGGATGTTGGTCCAGATGCTCATTTCTTTCTTGGCTTTGACTTCAGATCCACATTTATCCAAACCTTCTGTTCCCTGATTGACACATCTTTCTTCCTTGAAATACACTGATCCATTGAAGCTCCACTGGCTAGTGCCACTGGAGTCTTCAAGAGACCTGCCTCTGTCCTCCTCTACGTTTATCTTCCCTTTTAACCTCATAGCTGCTGCTGTTGCTAAGTCACTTCAGTCGTATCTGACTCTGTGTGACCCCATAGATGGCAGCCCACCAGGCTCCCCCACCCCTGGGATTCTCCAGGCAAGAACACTGGAATGGGTTGCCATTTCCTTCTCCAACGCCTGAAAGTGAAAAGTGAAAGTGAAGTTGCTCAGTTGTGTCCGACTCTTCACGACTCCATGGACTGCAGCCCAATTTCCATATCCAAATTCTCCAAAGAACATTCTCACTCTAGTTTAATGGTAGACACCACTACGCCAGATCCTAGACATAACGAGAAGAGAAGCAACTCACCCTCCTGTTCCTTCCATACACGAAGTCCTCTGGCTATGATCTGACTTCATCTCATACCCTCATTTTGCCAAAGGGACCAAATGCGAACATCAGCACCATCCCACAGATGAGGAAATAGGCTGAGAGCAACTAAGTTGGTTGTTTTAAGTCACAACGTGAACAGCAGCTTTGTAAGTCCAACACGATCACCTGCCTCAACCACAGGTTGGTAACCTTCTTTCTCTAAATGGCCAGGAAATCTTTTGGACCTCACAGGCCATGCAGTTAGCTTCAGTGACTCTGCCATTGCGGTGGGAAAGCCATCACACTCAGTACTAACAGGGGGCATGGTTTTGTCCTGTGGCCCTCAGTTTGTCATCCCCTGCTCAGCACCCTACTTCAAGCTCCCTGCCTCAAGAGCCGAGCTGGTAGTCTTTTAAAACAAATCTGAGTTCTTACAGTTAAAAAAAAAAAAAAAAAAGAGGTAGGACAGTAAACTACTGCTAAAGTCATACTTGGGAAGTTCTGTGAATCTTATTGTCATAGAAAAATTTTGCTTTAAATTGTGTGTTTCAAATCATGTCAGGCTTCTGAAAGTTCCCTAGTTTTTATTTGCTGGAGATGTGGGTTTTATCAGACACAGGACAAATAGCTAAAATAAAAGGTTAGGGACATGGAGTTCTCTGACTTCCTGGCATGCCTCGGTCAGGCAGGAAAGAAACTTCTTTATGAAATATTCCTTAGCATGCAAGGGCTGGGGAAATAGCATTTTTGTTTATAATAAATACTATTCATGCAAGGACTGAGTCAATGAGACATGGATGCTAACAAGAAAAGTGAATGTTGATGTTTTCAAATCATAATTTCTCTGGTATTAGGTGTTTGCCTGTTCACTCTTCAGAAGCTCTGCCATGCTATGCCTGCCTCCAGAAACTTGTCTGAAGGCTTAATTAAAGACAGCATCGTGATAGATCAAAGATGTGGTTTGCAGGCCTCCTCACCTGCCTCTGTGAGCAGAGGGTAGTGAAGGCAAAGCAACTGGAGGAGAGGTGATTGTGGCTAGAATGTTTAGAATTGGGCACAGAGGCACTGAACTTTCCTATTGCTGGAAGGCCGGTGATAGATGGGGTAGCCCTGGAACTAACAGCAGAGCAGACTGTCCTAAAGCATCATACTCTCAACTCGGTGAGGAAGAGAAGATGAGAAGGAAGACCTGGGGGATTCACCATAGACAACCTCTTCCTCAATATTTGTGCTCATTTATTTAGAAGTCTTGAAAACTTTGTTTAGGTTAAATGATATTTAGGAATCCCTTTCTTTTCCCAGTGTTTAAAAACAGCTCCCATTGACAGAGTGGTGGTTCCTCTATCTTCCTGAAACCATCAAAGAGGCTCTAATAAAACAGCAACAACCTGAAACTAAGGTCAACTCTTACGAAGTGTTTCCTACATATCAAGTATCACCCTTAAAACTCTATTAGGTACTACTGATACCTCCATTTTACAGTGAAGAAACTGAGGTTAAGTTTACATTTTCCCAAGTTTCACAGCTAGGAAACTCACAGAGGATTAAATTCCACTGGGTTAGAGAATTGTCAGTGTGTCTCAAACTGTTTTCCCAGTGGTACCCATAACTGCACAGGACTGATGTAAGGTTTCGAGGTAAAAGCCAGAGATGAAAAGGTAAAGTGACATGTTGATAGTCTCCTAGTATCTTTCCTTTCCCCCCCTCCTTTTGTATTTCAGATTGTGTTTAATATTGTAGCTCGTTTTGGTTTTGGTATAAACAGAAGGTTGGCAACTGACAGGTCAAGAGGCTGCTTCTGCCGTGGCTTTGTGCACTTCCTGTACGAGTTTGGGAAATGCAGGGCCAGTCCTCACTTCCCAGCAGGGGAGTAAATCGTCAGACCCCAAGGCCAACAGGGTCTGAAAGCAATAAGCAGACTGTCCAGCCACACCAACTCAAGCACTCCAATTATTTATTTAAGAGTGATTTCACAAGTGAATGGAAGGAACGTTTTTTTAGGGGTGGAAGACTATCACATGTAGCTGCCTCCAAAAGGACACGTCACCGGAAGGCACAGATGACACAGCCATCCCCTCATTTATTTACTCCTTCAGCCCATTCATTTATGGAGCGCCAGCACTGGCAATAGGTGCTGAGGCGATAATGGTTTGAGCTCTGAGGAGCTGAGGTGCCAACTGCTTTACAGATATCACAAGAGAGTAGCACCCTACAAATGTAACCCTATCTTGCCTCCAAGACGCCCCCTTCTCCTTACCAACTTCCCCCCATCTTCTGACAGTCTTGAAAGGCTGACAATATCTACCCATCTTAGCTAAGTGTCTGATTAAAAAAAAAAAATGTGGTTTCTAAGAAACCCCCCTATGAATGCAGCCTAAATTCTTTATTTTGTTTTGAGAAACAAATGCTTCCTAATGGCCAAAATATTTAGGTTTGAAAGCTACATAATGAGAATACACAATAGTCAATTCCCTCAACATTTTTTTTTTATTCTAGCAATAATTTCCCTGTCACTTGAATGTGACTCCCGATTGTCACAATGACTCTGAGACAATGATTCGGTGCTGCCTGATGGCACAAAGTGAAGCTTGAAGCTGATGCCAAAACCATGTCAGCTTAGCTCAGGAAAACGACAAAAGCTCTGAGCAATTTCTTGCTCACTGAGGAAGTGGGCTGGGCCACTGAATCGGCCCGCAGGCTCATTCAGGTCCGTTTTCAGCATCTTTATCTGCTGGCCCTCCCATCTTCTGACTTGGAGGGTCCTTTTATTTGACATATATGCTACCTGAGATTCCTAAATCCAGCACTATGGACAGTGAGCAAGCCTGAAGCAGTCTCCAAGGGAATTTCCCCCTCCACCCCATCTCAAGAAAAACATCTCACCCTGTGGAAGACTATCACATGTAGCTGCCTCCAAAAGGACACGTCACCGGAAGGCACAGATGACACAGCCATCCCCTCATTTATTTACTCCTTCAGCCCATTCATTTATGGAGCGCCAGCACTGGCAATAGGTGCTGAGGCGATAATGGTTTGAGCTCTGAGGAGCTGAGGTGCCAACTGCTTTACAGATATCACAAGAGAGTAGCACCCTACAAATGTAACCCTATCTTGCCTCCAAGACGCCCCCTTCTCCTTACCAACTTCCCCCCATCTTCTGACAGACAGTCTTGAAAGGCTGACAATATCTACCCATCTTAGCTAAGTGTCTGATTAAAAAAAAAAAATGTGGTTTCTAAGAAACCCCCCTATGAATGCAGCCTAAATTCTTTATTTTGTTTTGAGAAACAAATGCTTCCTAATGGCCAAAATATTTAGGTTTGAAAGCTACATAATGAGAATACACAATAGTCAATTCCCTCAACATTTTTTTTTTATTCTAGCAATAATTTCCCTGTCACTTGAATGTGACTCCCGATTGTCACAATGACTCTGAGACAATGATTCGGTGCTGCCTGATGGCACAAAGTGAAGCTTGAAGCTGATGCCAAAACCATGTCAGCTTAGCTCAGGAAAACGACAAAAGCTCTGAGCAATTTCTTGCTCACTGAGGAAGTGGGCTGGGCCACTGAATCGGCCCGCAGGCTCATTCAGGTCCGTTTTCAGCATCTTTATCTGCTGGCCCTCCCATCTTCTGACTTGGAGGGTCCTTTTATTTGACATATATGCTACCTGAGATTCCTAAATCCAGCACTATGGACAGTGAGCAAGCCTGAAGCAGTCTCCAAGGGAATTTCCCCCTCCACCCCATCTCAAGAAAAACATCTCACCCAACTGTTTTCAATGAGAGACTAAAATAATTCAGACTGTTTAAGCTATTAAAGTCAAGTCAAAAGGCTGCTGCTGCTAAGTCACTTCAGTCGTGTCCGACTCTGTGCGACCCCATAGACAGCAACCCATCAGGCTCCCCCGTCCCTGGGATTCTCCAGGCAAGAACACTGGAGTGGGTTGACATTTCCTCCTCCAATGCATGAAAGTGAAAAGTGAAAGTGAAGTTGCTCAGTCGTGTCGGACCCTCAGTGACGCCATGGACCACAGCCTTCCAGGCTCCTCTGTCCATGGGATTTTCTAGGCAAGAGTACTGGAGTGAGGTGCCGTTGCCTTCTCTGAGTCAAAAGGCTAGAGAAAGACAAATATCGTATTTATATATATATATATATGGAATCTAAGAAAATGGTACAGATGAACCTGTTTGCAGGGCAGGAATAGAGACACAGAAGTACAGAATGGATGTTTGGACACACAGGGGAGAGACGAAGGTGGGATGAATTGAAGGAATACCACTGAGAGATGTACACTGCCATGTGCAAAACAGAAAGCTGGTGAGAAGCTTCTGTATAACACAGGGAGCTCAGCTTGGTTTTCTGTGGTGACCTGGAGGGATGGGATGGGGGCGGGGGTAGGAGGGAGGCTCAAAGGGGAAGGGATGAATGTATACACACAGCTGCTTCTCTTCATTGTACAGCAGAAACCAAGACAATATTGTAAAGCAATTACAGTCCAATGGAAAAAAAAAGGCTACCCAGTGTTCTGTTCTGTTTTTTTCTTTGTTGTTGTTTTTGTTTTTTTTCCCCACAGATAGTAAATCTGTGGCCCAGTGGCTGTCATTCTCCACCAATGAGGCCCTTGTGTTCTTGCCCAGTGAGACTGGATGTGACCCCAGAATCTTACTCAACACAGTACCAGGCCCATAGGATTCAATATGGCAAGAGAGAAAAACTACTTTGCCGACGTCTACAGTCCGAATTTCAGCCCCTTGGGGTTTTCTGCAAACAGCACGCATTGTGCATCAGAAAACATTTGTTAAGCCCCTGTTCTGGGTCTCATAATGCTGAGGTCAAGAGCAGACTGACTGATGCCCTTATGCAAATGAGAGTCTAGTGAGGAAGCTGCATGCTGAGCAAACACACTCCACGATGCTAGATTTTACAATGTATAAGAAAGTTATCTTTGAAATGCAATCTGGAAAAAAAAAGCGTCCATGGGACCAAGGACTACAAGGGATAAGGGGCAGGGAGTGGCGGAGGAGTTCAGTAAGTGCAAAGGCGGAGGCATCCACAGAAACGCACAGGAAGTGAGTGCAGCCACAAAGCCCGCAGCGGAATTGTGCAGACGAAGAGGCTTCAAGGTCAGAGGAAAGGGACGAAGCAGCGCCTTTACCACTGTCACCGTCTTTGAGAACGTATTCATCCCACAATGCCCAGCTCGAGTGTCCCTTCCTATCCTTTCCTTCCTTTCCTCTGCTCCTGGGCTGCTGTATCAAGAGCAACACTGCTGTACTATTTACAACAGGCAATGCCTGCAAACAACCTAAATGGCCATTAACAGATGAACGGATGAAGAAGATGTGGTACCCACACACACAGGGATGCTATTCAGTCATCAAAAATAATGAAATAATGCCATTTGCAGCAAAATGGATGGATCTAGAGATCATCATTCTAAGCAACTAAGTCAGAGAAGACAAATACCATGTGATATCACTTCTATGTGGAATCTAAAACACAATACTAATCAACATACCTATGAAACAAAAATAGACTCACAGATATAGAGAAGAGATTCGTAGTTGCCAAGGGGGAGGGTGAGCAGGGGAGGGAAGGAATGGGATTTGGGATTAGCAGAGGCAAACTGGTCTTCCCTGGTGACTCAGATGGGAAAGAAGCCGCCTGTAATATGGGAGGACCCAGGTTCAATCCCTATATCAGGAAGGTCCCCTGGAGAAGGGAATGGCAATCCACTCCAGTATTCTTGCCTGAAGAATTCCATGGATAGAGGAGACTGGTGGGTTACCGTCCATGGGGTTGCAAAGAGCCAGACATGACTTAGAGACTAACACTTTCACTTTCAGAGGTAAGGCACTAGAGTATGAAAGAGCAAAGGGTGCAAGGTGACTTTTTTGTTCTCTTTCCTCCTTTCTTGCCAAGCCTCTGAATCCTATTGCTTTTGGTTTGCTGAGTAACGTGTAACACCTGAGGCCACAGAGCGCCCCCTGAGGAAAGTCTCTCTGGAGGAAGGAGACTGAGGCACAGAGGGGCTACAATGTGCATGCAATCACGTTTTTAAAAGAGACACAGAGGTATAGAATGGACTTTTGGCCTCTGAGGGAGAGGGAGAGGGTGGGATGATTTGGGAGAATGGCACTGAAACATGTATAATATAAGAAACAAAGCGCCAGTCTATGTTCAATACAGGATACAGGATGCTTGGGGCTGGAGCACGGGATGATCCGGGGAGAGGGTGTGGGGTGGGAGGTGGGAGGGGGCTTTGGCATTGGGAGATCGTGTACACCTGTGGCTGATTCATGTCAATGTATGGCAAAACCAATACAGTATTGTAAAGTAGAATAAAGTATTAAAAAAAAAAAAGATGGTTCAATACACAGTCCTCTCTTTTGCCTCATTAAGAAAGCTGTACAAAAACTAAATTCATAAGCACCATTTGAGGCACTGGATTCTGTATTGTGTGTGCTTCTGATGCATGAAGCACAGTGTATGTGCGTAAGGGAGGTGTACACAGCAAAAGCAGAGGCTGCTGGATGGCATCAGTCCATCTGGGTAACATTTGTTCTCCAAGAGCACTGTGTCAATGGAGGAATTTAGGGGACACTGGAGCCTCACCCATCCCCTCAACTGTACAAAATGCATGCAAAATCTCAAAGTAGAACAAACTACTAACCAACTGGGGTTATGAACAGCAATTTACGTAGAAAAATACGCATCCAAACTTCACCAAAAATGGAAGCCCTATGCACAGATACACATTTCTACCGGTGAGAGTAACACCTCTTTCAAGGAAAATTTAACTTGATCCCTCTGGCTAGATTACATCTTTTCTTCTGCAACACACGCTCCTCTGTCTTTCAGGATTCCTCTCTTACAACCTCAGCCTATCGATAATTACTTGCTCATCAAATGAATCAACAAGACTCTGAAATGAGCATTTCTGGGTCCTATCTACTCACAAACCCTTATCTGCCACTCATTTATCTCTTTCCTCATTCCATAAATATCTCATGAACACCTATGTACTAGTTTCTATTAAGAAATCACTACAAACCAAATGACTTAAAAGAACACAAATTCATAAACTTACAATTTTGGAGGTCAGAAGTTCAAACTCCGTCTCACTGGGCTTAAATCAGAGTGATGGTGTCGGAGCAGCACTCTAGGGAAGAATCCATTTCTTGCCTTTCCCAGCTTTTAGGGGCTACCTGCTTTCCTAAACTCATGTCCCTCCAACATGTCAGCTTCCATTTCTGTCCTCACATCTTGACCTCTGCCACTGACCCTCCCCTTTCCCTTTTATAGGATGCTGCGATTCCATTGGGCTCACCTGGATAATCCATACTGCTACACACTCCAACTTAAGAGCCTAATAATCATCACACCTGCAGTCTCTGTGCTAAAAGTAACCTCTACTCACAGTTTCAAGGATTAGGATGAGGGTCGGGGAGAAGGCAGGTATTACCCATTTTCTCCTGTGTGTCTGGCAGTACATTAATCTTATGAAGCACTGAAACAGATGTAGTGTCTGTGTTCATGACACTGTGTCCTAGCGTAGATACTTCCTGGCAGGCCAAATGCCAAGAAGAGAGGCTCTGAAGCAGCACTCGGCAGAGAACTCTGTGAATTTGGGCAAACAAGTCAGTTGGTAACAGAGGGGGATTTGTGGCAGGAAGTGACAGGAGGAATCAGTCAGCAGGATTTTAGGTTTACAATGATCAGAGCCAGGGATGCAATGCAGCCTTTTAAACAGGTGTGTATGCGTGTGATATCTATGAAAACAACTCACTGCCTGGCTTAAGGGTGGAGACAAGATCGGATGGACACAAGAAAGTTAGTTAGGAACTCATTGCGGTAATCCAGACAAGTGGCGGTGGGATATCAGGATGAAAAACAAAGATGGAGAGGAGTGATGAATGCTCTTGGTCAGGGCTGGGCAAACATGGGCCAGAGGCTACGTCTGGTTCACAGCTGTCTTTGTAAAGAAACGTGGCCACATTTCCTTGTTTACTGATGTCTTTGGCTGCTCTCACCTACAAAGGCAGAGTTGATTATTTGTGACCAACACTAAGAAGACAGCAGAGCCTAAAATATTGGCTATCTGGCCTTTTTACAAAAACAGTTTGCTAACCTCTAGTACACAAAGTTAAACTAATGGGACGTCTGTCTTACTGGGTAGGGCAGGTGGAAGAGAGGGAGATGCCTTCACTGTGGATGGTACCCACTTGGATAGGCCCTGGTTTGAATGGTGGTGAGGAGTGGTGGTGTTGAGCAAAGACCAAGAATTAATTGCTATCTCAGTTAGGGCTGGGTTGACTTGGAGACTTCTAAGGTTCAAGGGTCAATAGACATTATGGGTCTAGAGCTCTGAGGAAATATTCACAGACTGTAGTAACTTGCCTACTTGGTACTCAGACACATACATAGTGAGATGTTGGACTAAATCCCATGAAATATTGCAGCTACAATTGGCATGTATGAAAACATGCCACTTCTCCACTACTTAAACTCATCATGACGGGCTGAATAATATGCCTCGCCAACCCAAATAAGGCCATGTACTGATCCCCAATCCTGTGACTGTGTGTACCTTTCATGGAAAAAGGGAGTTTGCAGATATAATTTAGAGTCTAGAGGCCATCCTGGACTATTCGAGTAGGCTCAGTACAGTCACAAGGGCCCTTACGAGACGGAGGCAGAAGGGGCAGAGAGCTCAGAGCGGGTGAGGCGACTGGGGCCAAGGAATGGCAGCAGCCTCTAGAAACTGGAAGAAATAAGAGACACATTCTCTCTTGAATTTCCAGAAGGAAGCAGCTCTGCTGACACCTAGATTTTAGCTCTGTAAGTCTCATTTCAGAATTTTGACCTCTAGAACTGTAAGAAAATTAATGTGTGGGGTTTTTAAATTTATTATTATTATTATTTGAAAGTTTGGGCTGAGCCACATGGCATGTGGGATCTTAGTTCCCTGATCAGGGATTGAACTCACGCCCCCTGCAGGGAAAGTCCCTACCTCTGGACTGTCTGGGTAAGTCCCTTGTGTTGTGTTAAGTCACTGACTTTGTAGTAATTTGTCACATTAGGAAACTAACAAAGTTCTAACAGCTCATTATTACATTTTGAATAAAACCCAAACTCCAAACTCCTGACCACTGCTGACAAGACTTACACTTCTGGATCCTTCTTGTTACCCCACCTACCTCAAGTCTCCCTAATTTCGTCTTCTCAATTCTATACTGTCCAAAATGGTAGCCATAGGCCGACTGTAGCTGCTCAGGACTTAAAATACAGTGGGAGCCACTGAGGAGGTGAATTTCTAAATCAAGTTACAGTTTAATTCATTTACATTTTAATTTAAAAACTGAGGCAGTGTAAAAATCTTTTCTCCTTTACACACCACTTTATTGTTGGGTAGGATTACATTTTACTTCATCTATCAAAAAATTAGCATCCAAATTGAGATGTGTTTTAAATATAGAATGCACTCTGGCGTGTGAAGACAGTATAAAGAAGGTAAAACATCTCATTAATAATTTTTATATTGATTATATGTTGAAATGAAAGGACAACATATTGAATATGGGAGTCTAAATGAAATACATGAAAATTAAATTCATCTGTTGCTTGGCTTTTCTGAATGTGGCAACTAGAAAATTTCAAAATTAGACATGTGGCTTGTGTTATATATCTATTGGATAGCAGGCTTTGGTCTCCTGACCTTTGGCTTGTTCCTTCTGCTTGAAAAGCCATCCTCCCAGATACTGCAGGCCTCACAGTCCCAGCCTCTTTCAGTTCATTTAGGGTTCAATGCCAGTGTCACCCGTTCAAGAACATTCTCCCCAATGCAAGAGGTCCCCATTCTCTCTCTGCCAAATTTCAGGACTCATCTCATTTTGTATAATACATACTTGCTTATCTTACTCATAGCAACCAATAGCCCTTGGCGTCCTTATTTACTTGTATGTGTGTTTACTTCATGTCTCCCCCAGCTGGAGTGCAAGCCCGTGGGAGCAGAGTCTCTGATGGTTCATTTACCCTTGTGTGTACGTGTGTTCTCAGTCGTGTTGACTTTTTGTGACCCCAGGATTGTCCATGGGAATCCTGGAGTGGGTTGCCATTTCCTACTCCAGGGGATCTTCCCAACTCAAGGATCAAACCAGCGTCTCCTGCAGCAGCAGGTAGGTCCTTTACCGCTGCACTGCCTGGGGAGACCCCATTCACCCTTGGTCTCCAGCATGTTGAATGATGCCTAGACGAGTTCATGTCCATCATTTCTTGACAAGACCTAACTGTGCCTCCAACTGTTGAATTTCCAATAATTTTCCTGGAAGCTTTGAAATAAAAGTCTCTTATTTTACTAGAGCAATTTTCAAAGGGTTTCAACTGCCAGCAACCAAGGGTACTTTAACCAAAGACATGGGTTGCATTAAAATGAGTGAAGCGGTTACTTCACTCTGACTTTGAACTTGGAGCAGTTTTGTAGCCCTCTTCAAAAATAAATGTGTAAATCAGGAAAATGATTAGGAAAAGAGACTAGGAATGGGTCCTGTTTTCCTTTCTGTCTCCCCGCAAAAGGACAGTTAAGGAATATTTTCCCTATATTTTTGTTTTTTTCTTTAACGTGTGAGTTTGCTTTGAAAGGTTCTTCTCCAGGTTTCTTGATTCACTAACGCTGAACTAAAACCAACTTTGGGAAGGGGACAAAGGGCAGCTGACCCTCTAAATCAACTTGCAGCAACTTGAATTCCTTCTCTGGTTCTTACTGAGATCGCTAGTTTCTTTTTATTAGTTAACACTGCTGCTGTTATTTACACAGCTGTTAATAGTGCATTTTTTCCTCATGTTATTTTTGTTTTTTCCTATTCTGTTTGTCTGGGCGAACTTGGATGCTGACAGTTTATGTACAGCCTGGGATTTAAATGTGGAGTTGTCAGTTATTATAAAGCTCCAAAAATAACAGTTCATCCTCTCAAGATAGAGTGTTCTGGATGCAATTTTTTTGAATACAGGACTTGAATGACACAAGCAACAGAAGCAACTTGGGTTTTATATTATTAGTCAAAAGGTAGATCCAGTCTTTCTGTACTTTTAACTTGAAGATAAAGTAGATTGCAAAGATACAGTCTTCTTTACGATGGGACCTTCAATTATGGAGAGAAATTCTTTGGTTTCCAATTTACATATTTTACTCAAATTTTATATTTTTCTCCACTTTTCTTTTATCTTCCTATCTTTTCTTACTCCCAGTGCTCATAAAACAGAAAGAGGGGAAAAATTTATTTGACATGAGAACACCAGGAACTGACCTATACAACGGATTTAGACTGACATCTTTTTAATGATAAGCAGCAGAAAGTGAACAACTTTTTTTTTTCTTCTTAAGCTTGACAAGTGATTTCAGTTCAGCTGCAGAAAATAAATAGCCATGCAGTCAGGAAATTTTCAGGTTCCATTTTACTCTGGGCATGAATAAATGGGTTTTGCAGGAAGAAATAAAATTAAGCAGGACCAAAGTTTTTGGGGTGGTGTCTACAGTGCCCCAGCTGAGATATCTGGCAATTACTCCACTTCAACTGGACTATTGGGAGGACTACAATACACCTGAACAACCACTGAGAAAAACTGCAGAACTGTGAATATCCCTCTTACTTTGAATTTCTTCCCTCACCCCCTTCGAATAGACTGCATACTCTAGGATGTACGTGGTCATGTATGTATTTTTGACAATAGTTTTTACTGTGAAAGACAAAATGCAGAGGAGACTCAATTAAATTATTTTATTCAGCCTATTGCAATACGGATAATGTCATCAATAAGGAACATCTCAAAGAAAAGAAAGGGGGAGCTCATAAAAGGAAGTGAACTAGGGAGTCATCCCCAGTCTTATGGGAATCATGAGGAATGATGGAGAGGAGTCTTACCTGAGTCACTGAAAAAGGATGAAGTTAAGTCTTAGCTCAGAACAGGTGAAGGCAGAGTGCCCTTGGAAGGCAGCTCTCTCTCAGAACCCAAAAGGGTAGGTATTTATTTTTAAATACACTTAATTATGAACAAAGTGATATGATTGCCACTGCTGTTTAGTCATTAAGTTGTGACTGGCTCTGCAGCCCCTTGAACTATAGCTACCCTATCAGTGGGATTTCCCAAGCAAGAATACTGGAGTGGGTTGCCATTTCCTTCTCCAAGGGATCTTCCTGACCCAGGATCAAACCTGGGTCTCCAGCAATGCACTTGGATTCTTTTACTGCTGAGACACCAGAGAAGCCCAGGAGGTTTTTTTCTACTGTTGTTGGTTTTTTTGGAGCATAGGGCTTAGGCAAAGTTCAACACTGTCAGACTATACTTTTGTTCAAGATGAATGAATATAATTTGTTGCTGAATATCTCAGAGCTGATCAAAAACAGGGTCTAGGAAATCATGTCTTGAGGATTCTTGTTTGCATTTCTCCAAACTCAGCTGGATCATCTATTGAGAGGTGGTAGCAAAGGTCAGTTTTCTATGCATTTTGGAAATCAGGCATCTTAAAAGAGGAAAGCCTAAACTAAAAAAGAAAAATAATCATGTAAAATGTTTTCTTCCAATAAAGAGCCAGGAATTGGATTCTGAGGATAACCAGTTCTGTGGATTCTGAGGACTTTGTGGAGGAAGATCTCCTGGGCATGTAGTCATGAATTTCTTGATGCCCTGGGGCGAGAATACTGATGCTGTGGGTGACTGCAGTCCATGGTGTTAGCCAACTCCAGTGTAAACGCATACATGACCAGACTGCCTCAACAGTCCACCCCGTGACTTGTCCAGGGAGAATTCAGGGTCATGCACAATTAGCTGTAATGATGAGTTATCCGAGGTTAATAATCAAGTCTCTGAGCTTTGGCGTCTAGGACTTCTTTAGCTTTTGGAGTCTGACAGGGATCTGGGCAGTGAACTTCAATTATTGGTGATGACAAACCAGAGGGAAGCAAAACTGAAAATACTAGTTTGGAGAACGGTAGGCAGATATCAAAGGAAATCTAAGAACTGCAAATTTGGTGAGGGTTGACAGCATGAGCAAGGCAAGGGATCCAGTGCAGTCTGTAGGCAGGTACCAGGAGAGACAACATTTCCAGAAAACAGTGCCTGCTCAGAGCATGAAATCAAAGGAGATCAGCACCGGAAATCAAGACAATAAATCACACATCTTTTCCCGGCTACCAAGGGACCAGAGTCAGGAGCACAAGATCAGGAATTGGACCCACTGCTGGGTCCCCAGTTCTCTAGCCAGGGAAGAACTGCCCTAGTTACCTAGCTGGATTAAGCAGGGATCTGAAGATGAGGTCTAATCCTATCCTAGCTGTACTCCCAAACTGTGAAACACAGAATACACAGGACTCATCAGGAAAGGATCCTACACAGGCTACCACAATAGGGAGAGTGTAGTAACAAGAACAATCTCAAAGAAAAGGCAGTGGATTTAGGGTTTGATAGGGGCAGGAAAGCAAGAGAGTCATTAGGGAGGCTTTTGGGAGTCAGGAGGAGGAATGGAGAGGGATCTTATCTGAGAAGAAAGGCAGAAGTGGGTGTTGTCTTAGAGTCCAGTGGAGCAGAGCCATCCTCTGCGGTGAGCTATTTCTAGAATGTGAAAGAATCAGGAGGGCAGGGGATTTCTCAGCCATCATCTCTGCTTTGGGGGGGCTCAGATTTAGATCAAGTTCAACATTGTCTCCATTTTCCCAAGAGTTGCTTCAATATTTACAACAGGAACCTACATGTGACTACTCAAGGAACAAACAGCTGGTGTGTGGTTGACAAGGAACAGCATAGGTCTAATTTCTAGCCCAATACTTGACCTTCTCTAAGTGTTGTTCAGATTTTTCTTAAACTCTTATTGACAAGGAAAGCCATGGACCTGAGAGGCAACGAATTATTTAAAATTTTATTTTTAATTGGGGGATAATTGCTTTACAATATTACACTGGTTTCTGCCTTACAACAGTGTGAATCTGCCATAAGTATACATATAGCCCCTTCCTCTTGAACCTCCCTCCCACCTCCCACCCCGTCCCTAGGTTGTCACAGCACCTCGAGTTGAGCTCCCAGTGCTGGACAGCAACCCCCTACTAGCTATCTGTTTTATACATGATAATAAGTAAGGTAATGCTCATAATTCTCCAATCCAGGCTTCAGCAATAAACTTCCTGATGTTCAAGCTGGTTTTAGAAAAGGCAGAGGAACCAGAAATCAAATTGCCAATATCCGCTGGATCATGGAAAAAGCAAGAGAGTTCCAGAAAAACATTTATTTCTGCTTTATTGACTATGCCAAAGCCTTTGACTGTGTGGATCACAATAACTGTGGGAAATTCTGAAAGAGATGGGAATACCAGACCACCTGACCTACCTCTTGAGAAATCTGTATGCAGGTCAGGAAGCAACAGTTAGAACTGGACATGGAACAACAGACTGGTTGTTGGAAACAGGAAAAGGAGTACGTCAAGGCTGTATATTGTCACCCTGCTTATTTAACTTCTATGCAGAGTACATCATGAGAAACGCTGGGCTGGAAGAAACACAAGCTGAAATCAAGATTGCCGGGAGAAATATCAGTAACCTCAGATATGCAGATGACACCACCTCTATGGCAGAAAGTGAAGAGAAACTAAAAAGCCTTTTGATGAAAGCGAAAGAGGAGAGTGAAAAAGTTGGCTTAAAGCTTATGGCATCCGGTCCCATCACTTCATGGGAAATAGATGGGGAAACAGTGTCAGACTTTATTTTTTGGGGCTCCAAAATCACTGCAGATGGTGACCTCAGTCATGAAATTAAAAGACGTTTAGTTCTTGGAAGAAAAGTTATGACCAACCTAGATAGCATGTTAAAAAGCAGAGACATTACTTTGCCGACTAAGGTCCATCTAGTCAAGGCTATGGTTTTTCCAGTAGTCATGTATGGATGTGAGAGCTGGACTGTGAAGAAGGCTGAGCACCGAAGAATTGATGCTTTTGAACTGTGGTGTTGGAGAAGACTCTTGAGAGTCCCTTGGACTGCAATTTTTCCAGTGGTCATGTATGGATGTGAGAGTTGGACTGTGAAGAAGGCTGAGCACCGAAGAATTGATGCTTTTGAACTGTGGTGTTGGAGAAGACTCTTGAGAGTCCCTTGGACTGCAAGGAGATCCAACCAGTCCATTCTGAAGGAGATCAGCCCTGGGATTTCTTTGGAAGGAATGATACTAAAGCTGAAACTCCAGTACTTTGGCCACCTCATGCGAAGAGTTGACTCATTGGAAAAGACTTTGATACTGGGAGGGATTGGGGGCAGGAGGAGAAGGGGTCGACCGAGGATGAGATGGCTGGATGGCGTCACGGACTCGGATGCGAGTCTGAGTGAACTCTAGGAGTTGATGATGGACAAGGAGGCCTGGCGTGCTGCGATTCATGGGGTCACAAAGAGTTGGACACGACTGAACGACTGAACTGAACTGAACTGAATGTGTATATTTTAATTCCAACCTCCTAGTTTATTCCTCACACCACCCTCCCCACTGCTCTTTCTTTTTATATTGGGTTATAAAAGAGTTTTCTTTTTCTAAGAATATGGGTAGTAAGCAAAAAGCAGGAGTCAAGAATTTTAATCAAGGACTCAGAAGACTATGTGTGGCTTCATTTTTTTCAAAAATATACCAGTGTGTTTCTGTGCAGAAAAGCAGGTGAAACTCAGTAAGTTGGTGGCAGAAGTTAAGGGGCAGAGAAGTAAATCTCAGTTAAGATTCTAAAATGCTGTACTAAGGAGGAACTTGGAAGGCTGCATGCAGTCCATGGGGTCGCTAGGAGTCGGACTTGACTGAGTGACTTCACTTTCACTTTTCACTTTCCTGTATTGGAAAAGGAAATGGCAACCTACTCCAGTGTTCTTGCCTGGAGAATCCCAGGGATGGGGAGCCTGGTGGGCTGCTATCTATGGGGTCATCCAGAGTCGGCCACGACTGAACGGACTTAGCAGCAGCAGTAGCAGGGCTTAGTTTTGGGAGAGCAATGAAATAATAATAGATACTTAATTAGAATGCATATTCCTCTTGGGAAGAAATGTCATCATCATGGAAAAGAGGCATATATTTCCTAATCTATTCTTCATAATGATATTTAGCTGGAACAGACTTGAAGCCATACAGCATTGGGCCAGTGATGGAGCTGTTGTTCCATGATGCATATAACAATGCATAACATCTTGAAGTCAAAGACGCCAATTGTAAAACACACCTCTGTAAGCTTTGCACCAAGCTTGAACATATTCTTTTTCTCAGGGAAAAGGTCTGTTTAGGAAATATAGGCTCCAGAATGTAGTCTTTAAGCTAGCTGTTATCACTTCTCCTAAAGAGAAGGGGCTACAGGTGAATCGTGCATACATGCTAAGTTGCTTTAGTTGTGACCAACACTTTGTGACCCTATGGACTGCAGCCCACCAGGTTCCTCAGTCCATAGGATTCTCCAGGTAAGAATACTGGAGTGGGTTGCCATTTCCTCCTCCAGGGGATCCTCCTGACCTAGGGACTGAATCCAGGTCTCCTGTATTGGCAGGTGGTTACTTTACCACTGAGCCACATGGGAAGCCTCCTCTCCCCCTACCCCCACTGAGCACACTAGTTCCTAAAGAGTTTTCCTAAACTTTATGCCATGCTACTGAAATATATGTCATTATTGAATATCTTGTAGCTTATGAAAAATGCATTTGGGGGAATGCAGTTCAATGGTGAAGGCAACTCTGTACTTGGATAAAAGTACAGATGCATGTTGGAAAGAATAAGTCATTTCTTTGCCAAAAAAGGACTTCAGTTATAGCTGGAATATCCTTCACCTGTGCCACTTCAGAAGGCAAGAACCATCTTCATACTTCTAATTCCATCTAAGCAAATGTGTTTTTTTTTTTTTTTAACTTAGACTCAGAGACAAGGTATGAGATGAAAAATCCCCAATGAGATTAATATAAGTGCTCAACCTGAGGGTTTGGTATTTTTCCACATGAAAAATACCCATGAACCAGAGGCTTATTTCCCATTTAAAAACCTGGTAAAACTGGCTTAAGGTTCCTGGCTAATAGAAAATCACTAGTAGGCACGCATCAGCTTGCTGACTCTTCAGGTAAGCTAAATACCAAAGGAATGCAGATCCTTAAAGAACACTAGTAGAATGCCTGAGGAGACTAAAGGCTAGGGACTGAATTTCTGCTTCTGAAGTATCATGTATTTTACCAACTGGACACAAAATGAGGCCTTATATCAGAGACTGATCAAAAGGAGCACGGCGAGAAAGTTACAGAAGTATTTTCTAACTCCATCACTGGATAGTTGTTTGAATTTTGGCATGTTTTTTACTTCTATGACTCAACTTCCTTTCTCATTAGTTATGTTGGCATTCTTTTTGTACCCTTTTCATGTAATATTTGTAGGAATTAAATGAATTCATGAATGATAAGTGCTTAGAATATTCATAGTATGGTATAAACACTCAATAGTAAGTATTACTACTGTTTAAAATGTATAATATATAAAAAAATAATATAATACAATCTTCACAACTCAGTGCAGGAATTGCCATTATAAGATTCTTAACAGATATTCATGCAATTTCTTCTGAGTCCCCTTGAGTGAGAGGGAATTCCCACCTTTCTGAGACAGTTATTAATGGGCAACTCTTACTATCAAAACTTCTTATTTTTATCATGCTGAGATTTACTGTATATTATTTACCTTCTCACTTGTCCCTTGGAGCCACAAATAAAAAGTCTAACTGGGAAACTTTTTAGTATTTTAAATATAGCTATTTTGTACTTCATGAGTTTAATATTATTACTTGAAGAAAACCTTCAAACAGGTCTTATGCTAAATGCTGTACATCAGTTCAGTTCAGTTCAGTTCAGTTCAGTTGTTCAGTCTTGTCCAACTCTCTGCGACCCCATGAATCGCAGCACGCCAGGCCTCCCTGTCCATCACCAACACCCGGAGTTCACTCAAACTTACAT